>JADAQX010000926.1:0-19072 GCA_015476325.1 Cardiosporidium cionae | reverse complement strand
AGATATTTCGGTTGCCGTGTTTAGTTTCTCATGCCTTATAATACATTAGTAATCATAAAGTTAGCTTACACCCACTTTAGGTTCTAGTGACACCAACCCCTCGTAGTTACATGTTTCGTGCCGCAAGATGAGGATAGCTATTTTTTAAGCATGGATTAAATACTCCTCTACACCCCACATACACACCAGCGTTAGGTAGAGAGAGGAAGGCTTTTCTTCTCTTCAGACCTTTTTTCTCAATCCTTTTCGTAGTAAACAATTCCTTGTAAGTTAGCATATATACTCTTGTTTTAACCTTACCCCTTTACAATAGTTATTAGATATCTTTCCTTTGTTTTTCTACTGCTATAAATGAGTACAACTTCCGTTTATAAGAACAGATTAACCAAAGAGAACTTTAAGTTAACGTATGAAATAACCTAATCACGAAAAGAAGAGAAATAGTCAGCCGGAATCGAGTTATCGATTGGCGAAAACGTGACGAATAGATCAATCGAGATACCCACGTTTACAGTAATAAAGTTGTATTTTCATGATCGTCCGTTGATGTTAACTTCTGTTGATATTTGCTGTCCATGATTGACATTGCAATCCATGTTTTTCCTGATTAGCTATTTGTGCCTAAAATTGGCCGGGCACATCAACTTACACTAATCGTACTACTATAAGAAAAACTTACGAATAATTTTAACGATAAAAAAACTAACCTGGAGGTAAAAGAGGATTATATAGACATAAGTGAATTATCTCCCTTAACTTTCTACTTGCTACGAAAAGGATTGGAAAAAAGGAAACATAGCCTGTCTAGAAAAGTTTTATATATCTTTTTTCTCCCACAAGTACTGGATGAGTTATGCTGGTGGTTTGGTTTAGGTGTGTTAGGGAAGAACATGTGTTGCTGTTATTAATGCTACTATTCCGCATCTCACGAATGAACATCTATGCGATGTAGCTATAGCTTAATATTTTATCCATTTTACAATGTGGTGATGAATTCACAATATGGTGATGAAAAGGGATGAAACGTCACTACATAAGAATGTAAAACTAGTTCACGTAATTACTCGTGGTGATGAATTCACAATATGGTGATGAAAAGGGATGAAACGTCACTACACAAGAATGTAAACCTAGTTCATGTAATTACTCAATTTAACATATAGGATTCTACGTAATTTAGCGCAATGATTAAAACATATAGTACGTCTAGCATCATGACTAATTCCCGTGTTACAAAATATATTTTGTACATCAGTTAAGTCAGACGGCGCCTGGTGTACGCTTACGTTGCAACAATGATACCTCGCCACCTCCCGTTTCAGTGGGTTTAGCTTGTTTTGGTAGTCACTGCCTACCTCATTGCTAGCTTTTATCCTTCATATTCCATTGTTAGTACTAATCTTTCATACGCAAGTATTTCTCTTTTACTTAAGATAAATCCTTAAAACATTATTGCGCATGCGCACTCGGGTGCGATAAAAATTACCGAAATGTTCAGCAAAGCCATGTTTTAAAACTCGCTCCGTCGTGACTTATCCCTATATGATGGCTCTCATGTGTATTCGCTCATTCTTGTAATTACTTTTCCATAAGCCTTTGCTTATACTTACTCGTGTTTGCCTTCTTTTCATTGTAGTTCGTGTGCATGATGACTATCGAATGAACTAGAGATATTTTGCTCTTTGGCTCCATTTTTATCGCAGCAACGAACAGTAAATTTTACTCTTTTTTCTGTAGAGTCCATTAAGTTCGTTTCTACTATCTGATTGAAAGGGCAACTATTTCACCTTTCCTACTTCCTTAAAAAAAGGCACTCAACTAAATTAAACATGGAAACGACTGAAAAAAAGTAGATTCACTTGTAATCCACCCTTCACAAGTCACCGCGTTCATATTGTCCTGCTTGCATGAAGGATTCAGCTTTCAAATTATAGCACAAAAGCGATACCTTAGCTTAAACATCCTCTCGCTGTGAATCATTAAAAATGCTCTTTTTCCTCAATAAAATGTATTTTCTTTGACGAAAATGCGCAGAGTGATTGCAGACGAGACAAGATCAAAAATGAGAAACGTTCTTTGTAATATGGAGTATTCCTGCTCTCTGATTAATAATTCATGTAAAAGATATCTAGAAGGTAATAGTTTTTTTAATTAAGACACGTAGCGTAGAGAAATACCTTTTCGACGTGTGAGGAAGAGAGTAGGGAATCAGTTAAAAAATAAAGGCTTGACTAACGGGAACCTTTGGGTTATTAAAAACATGCAATAATTATACTATACACGCAGCGAAAAGTATTCTAAAAACAGAGATTACCAAAGAGTAATTATTCGTAATCTCGTAACACTAGTCACAAGTGAAAGATGACCTAGTTCACCAAGCGCAATTATTGTCTTAACCTAAGTGTTAATAAAACTAATACTGAAGTCTTAATCCTAATCAGTCTGGCCCCCCCTGTTTGTCATGCAAGGGATGTATTATTTATCGCCTAGGGTGTATGGTTAATTAGTACTAATCGACATCGTACTTATTCGTCTGCACTCGGATGCATACTCTTATAATTAATTTTAACAAATTCTATTATTAACAAAAATATTTCCACTATAAAACATTACGGAATAAATTAAATTAAAAATTATACTCACCCTCCTTACACACTTGGTACATTCTTGCTTTTTAATTGGGATTTATCGTTCAATTTTACAGTGCTAAATTTAAAATATGAAAAATCTGAGTTAACCAAAGGCCTTTATAACATCAATTTAAAACTTTTACATATAATTCGAAATAATATTCTATTGTATCAAAAAAACATTTGAAAAATTGAAATTACGCATTTAGTAACGCCTTCGCTCACAGCATTGAATTAAAGTAAGGAACTAAATCATTCAATTACAAGTATGCTTTGTCCTTTCAACAAAAAAATTCAACTTACAAATACAATTCTGGTGAGGCAATATTTAATACATGCGATAATGCATTTCTACTTACTTCAATGTTGGTTTTTCTCGCTCACTTTTCTACAGTAACTTATTATCTTATTAGTCGGTACCATGAAAGACTTGTGAATGCAGACTGTCTAGAGAAATAATGTCCAACGAATCGCCGATAAAGCAAATGCCATTTGCATTGCAGCTTATGTTGTATCGATACAAATTATCAGAAAAAAAGCGATTATCTATTTTTGAATAGAATAAAAAATAATTAGGCAAATGGTCATTACATGAAAATTCTCAACACTGTTTAATCACATTTGTACTCTGTTCTTTCTACTCTTCACGGTCGTGTGTGGCTGCACATACTAACATTCCAACCACGCAGTGCGATGATGCCGCAACACAGAACAAAGAACGCATTACCTACCGTTAAGAAATATTAGGGAATACATTTCTTCGTGATGCATTATTGCTACTTTTTTAAAAGTTATCTTTCTACTGTCTTTATGGCTATTTCGAGCTGGCCACACGAGGAATTTTTTCGAAAAAATGAGGGATGTTTGAATGCTTGAAACTTTGTGGTAGACAATGACTCCTTCTTCGGAAGAAACATCATCGCCTGCACTTCCTAATGTGCCGGCAATAAATGTGTTTTTCCCACGTTCTCGTCAACCAGATAGAGGGATTAATCTACGCTCTTCCTTTTTACGTATTTCTTTTGCGTTATTGTTCGCTTTTTGCGTAGGAATGCAGCTTTTTACAAAACTGCATGAGCCTACTATTACTCCCGTAAAAAATTCTGAGACAGGACGATTTGCATCTTTAAAACGATGGCTAATGGTTCCGGATAATCCTCTTGATAACGATATACAATCAAACCACTTTACTATTCAATACTGTCCATCTTGATCTAGTGCCAGGGCTGTACAACAAATAGCAGCTCTTATTGAACATCATTTTGGCGATTTGCCTGATTTCCGTATTGTTACTACTACGTATTATCCTGCACGTATCTATATTTTCTGCAGCTGGTTTGTTCTGATTTTGCAATTGATTGCTTGCTATGTTTTAGTGTTCAGCGCGGAAATATTGACGTTCTTGAGAAATCGAAGCGGTGCTCGTATTTCAAGAGTGGAACGCTTACTAGCTCGTTGGTCGGAACAGCGACTGAAAACTGGAGTATTGATTTTTGCTGTTGGAACCATTGCAAGAAACGTATTGAGTAACTCTGGAGCTTTCGAAATATACTTTGGCAGGAAACTTGTATGGAGTTTCCTTCAATCCAATCAGCTACCAAATTCTGCCAATTTTTTAGCAATTAAGAATGGTTAGCCTCGACATAGCGGTAGCACAGAGAGGTAGAATCATCGCTTGTTTTTGATTTTGTTATTTTATTGCCATTACTTTTCCTTCTTACTAATACTTTTTCGTAAAATCGGTTTTCTCACTAGCTCTTTTGCAAAAATGATTTTGAGGATTTGAAATTCTACTGAAGAAATCCTCAGAGGATAGAATGCAATTTGGAGCGAGCCTGAGAATACATCTAAGATTAAACATTCAATGGCTTCTCATTTCGATTACATGTATAAGTTGTGTTTGTGTGAAGTCTAGACTTTTCATTCAATACAAATCTCAACTACATTGAAAATTAAAGTTATTATTCCCGCACTCGGCTTGAATTTCCTCTGCTGATTCAAATTCATGAAACAAGTAATTACATACTTGAAAGAAAAACGCAACTACAAACGACTCTTGCAATGCTTTGTCGATCAAGCATGGCAACGTATAGACGTAGCAGGTCGTAAAGAAAAGTTTTCAGTGAAGAGAATCAAACAAAAACCTCAAGCTCAGGTTAAAACTTGAGTTTTACAAAAATGATCAAGGTTCTTCAAGGGAATATGAAATCAAGCGATCAGTCAGAGGGTGGAACCCATGCCGATGCATCAACGTTTTGTTTATTGAACATGTAATCTAAATTTCGAAACTTCCAAATGCCATAAACGTTAATTGCACAAGGAATAAACCAAAACGATAGGGGGGCCCACGGCGGATAAAATCTATACACATCCCAAACGAATGTTCTCATACCGCGAAATAATGTTGAAAAATGATTGATGGAGCCAGGTTTTCCACCACCTCGTAAAGGAAATAAAACATGTATTGTCGAATCCCTGCGTACATCCATCTCAAATAATGACTCTCTTCTAGACAGGGAGCCATTTGCATTGCCTCTACCCAATAAACATCGATCGCCATAGAAGAGACACTGGTCACCAACAGGTACTCCCAATTCAGAACAAATTTGGTGCTTTAGCGCTTCCACGGTATCATTCGGCGAAACGTCAATCGCGAATAAACTACAGCACGGAGCTTTAACGAAGATTTGCATATTCATCTTTCAAATATTCTGGTCAAAGAAGTCACATATAAAAGGGAACTATTTATAATGCATTACCAACTATCACTCAAGGAAATGAGAGCAGCGCTATAGCGCAATTTCTACAGTTTATCAATCAATGAAGCAGGAATCCACCACGAGTAATTTTTCTTGAATATCTTATGCGGTTAGTAACACCGAACTCGAGGCACGTTGCCAGTTCACAAGAGTGAAGGACCAAGTAAGCAACGTAATACCACTGCCAACGTTGATTTTACTCTCGATTTTCACTGCGGGAGCGAAAATTTCGTAGGTGCGTGCCTATGTCGATCACAACTAACCGGTAGCTAGAAAATGCGGCTACACTTCAAACGGTAGCAAATGCCGTATTTGGGCTTTTCATTCAACGAGTAACATTCCACAACATTTTTTGAAAAATTTCTATCACGAAGCAGAGTTTACCTCCATTTGAAGTAAAACGTAGAGATAATGTAAGTTAGGTATCTTAGTCCCACTTTGAATGCTATTCATCAAATTGCTTGATTTTGGAAACGCTTAAGAAATCTACAAGACTAACTTACCAACATACATTGATGTGCGATAAAAAATAATTTAATGCATCATCCCACTGTAGAAAATGAACAAAGTTGCGATATATATTAACGCAGATTTAACCGAAAAAGATAAAAGTGCAAACGGCAAATAAAATTTTCTCTTATGTAATGCAATATTGTGACAACCCTTAAAGTCATCTTTTGTATCATTGTAGAATAGGATTATTAACTCTCCTAGATTAATTAAGCTGGCACTCAATGGAGCCCAGCAATTATTCAGTGTATTTCGGACTGAAACTATTACATGGATATGTATAGAAAGCTTGTTTGCTGCATGTGAACAAGAAGCTATTAACTCCTTCAGACATCGTTATCGAGTCTGAAGGTTACCTAATTAAACTTACCTATAACTCGCCCACAGCAAGCAATTGCAAGCCCCTGCTTGCATCAGTTAATTAACTGCTTATCTACATTGACGTTTTCGTTTCATCGATGTTTTTCGAGAAAATATTTATGATATGTTGTTAAGTTTTTTATGGGTTTTCGAATGATTTTTCCCCATATTTTCTTTGCAAATAAATAGCTTGAAAACGATAATTAAAGAATTCTGTTGAAGTGTATGAACGTTCTAAATGTCCTTATTTGTTTTTACGTAGTTACAATCATTCTAAATAAAACTACAAGTTAAATTAATCTAATCTTCTTACTAGTTTTAAGTGTTTGCGAAGTTTCTAGGTCATAGTAACAGGGATTACTTGGGTCTTTTCTGTTAAACAAGATACTTACGCGCCGTTTAATTGTCTGCACCCTCGGGTCTTTACAGTTACCCTGTAAACATATCCTTTTCTCTTACGCTGTTCCTTGCTAAAAGAGTGGAAAATTTTTTTTCAAAGTGTTCTTTAAACTTATTCATATTCTTTTTTCTTGTTTATCATGTATATTCTCAAGTGTACAGCTGTTCTCAACGATGCCGTTGAAGTTAGGCAGCAAAGTAGCAAATCCACTTAAATTGCTTTGAAGTCAAGCAATTTATGACTTCATCTTTCCATTAAGTTTAGAAACAATATTGTGTTATCATCTCAAAGTGTGAATATGGCACATATTTTTGTATTATCGACAATTTTTCTAATGGGTTAAATTGGATCATACATTTTTACACCTTATTCCCAAAGCGGCCTCAAGCGCATTTACAGTGGTCGCATTGGATTTAATTACTAATTTTTTGTGTTTAGTTTCAAATAAAGGAGTATATCTAGTGGGAATCTTAGAGAGTACTTGTAGTTGAATGTTTTTGAAAATAATACAAGGGTTTTCGTAGTTTGCAATTGTAAGATCTGATTACGGTCTCATGGAAAATACTGTGACCATCACTTTTCGAGAAGATCAGTTCTTAATTTATTTTTAACCTTTAATATGTCTAATGCAAAACTGCAAAGTTTTGCTTCTTTGATGAAAATCACTCATGCCATTTCTCTGACAATGAGTATCACCCTTTTACTGTAAATTGAGTAGTTTTTCTTTTCTAAAACTCTATGCAATATAACTACTCCTATTATCCTATGTAGATTAACTTGAATAAATAGCTCCATCGGTAACCATAGAAATATTCAATATGTAAAAGTACACGCTTACAAGATTTTGCATTGGAATTAAGGCACATACAATTTCCAATTTCTAATGACTTACATAAAGAATGCTGAAATGATGACGAAAGCTATTTCGAGTTTTTCTTCACTGCACTTTTATGTTGGGTATAGTTATTTCTTCCTTGCCTGTGTAAGTTATATAACGTGATTGTGATTTTTCCTGTTTGGATGTATGAAAAAACATATTTGTTTTTGTTTAGAGGCATGCGTAAAAATCATTCTTTTTCAAAATGAAATCATCCTAAATTTATGCCTTACTAAGTAAATCCACTGCGCCACCATTTGCATTTCTTTTGGTAGTTTTAATCAAGTCAACGAGATTTTCAAATTACTACAACTAAATTTTCAACTGTTCCTAGTCGTTTATACTAGCCGGACTCTAAACTTACTGGCTTAAGAGGTTTTCACTTATTTTCTTATTACCTGAAGGGGATTTTGCTTAAAAACTTACCAATTTCCTTCATAGAAGTGCGCCTGATTCCACTTCACAGTAAAATATTGCAATTTATTCAACCATTAAACAAAATGACTAAACCAAAAATAGCACATCTTGTACGTATTGGTTTCTTTTTGTCAACGTTCTGCGGTTTTCAATGCAAAATTCAGTCCGTGTTAGCTAGCGACATGCGATTTTCGACATAGCCACAAAAAGCTTTCGTAGTGATGAACTCATGTTAAACATCTATTCCGTAAAAACTTTACTGGCTCAGCAGAATATGATAACTTTATTTTTTCACTCTTCTTTAAACTTACACAAATAGAATCATCTCAAATCTGTTTGTTTTTGTAAAAGAGAAATGAGTTGCTTTGTAGTACGCCTCAATGACGGTAACCATGAAGGCCAAGCTATTCGTCCAAGAACAAGTGAAACTATTCTGCCCTTTGGGGCTAAAAGAGATAAGTTGAAATTACTGCAAAATGCACGGATTTAATCAAATAGGTAAATACAGCAAAATTAGACTTAAGAAAAAATATTTTTGAAAATAGGACTGCTGCTGTTAAAAGGCTTTCGTTGCAATCTTTTTGCGAAATAAGTTCTATAATGCAAAAAACAAATTCAGTGCGCTCAACGCAACTTCTGCAATCACTTCTTGAGATTGTGTGCAATAAATTTTAACTCGCAATGCACAGGAAAGACCAAACCGCATATTAGCATTAGCATCTACAGAGTCATTGTGCCTAGTAAATGTATAAAATAAGCAGCGTAAATTGTTCTTTTTTCAATTAATCTGGTATATTAGCGGTCCGTTTGTCCGCTACCAAAATAGTATTGTAAACGAGAATACTTGATAGCTTTGCAGCTTAAAAGCATACTGTGTGCAACACGAATGAGTCAACCTATCACAACATGTCATGGTGTGCGAAGATAATCTACATGACTAAGCTGCTAATGAATATGTTGGAAACATATATCACGGTATAAATCGATTGCACCATAAGAATGTAACCTTATAGTTTCCCTAGGTTGTTTCGATTGTCTTTTCTAAAAAGCTCAAACTCTTCCATTGATTGGCTTGAAAGGAAATGCGACATGCAATTTTATGAGTTTATTACACTCACATCCTGTTCACCTTCGTAGAAATTCGAGGTGCGCATGAAGAGTAAAAATGGCGAAGAAAACAAGTTTAAATAACAGTGAAACGAGTTCTACACAATTAGCCTTCGCTTCTTTGCTGCTAACTGAAGATACAAATGAATTAGATCCTAAATCTACCACAATTTCATCTACTTGTGATCAAAATTATTGCGTCTATCCAAATCAAATAATGGAAGATACATCAAAGCAAACTAATCAGATATGCGCCTCAAGACCTAGCATCTTTGACAGTCTTAAATATGAGGTAACCAAAGGTCGGTTTCTAACTTGGTAAGGTATACCAGCAAAATTGATAACCTTCATGGATCAATACGCATTTGCTCTTGTCAATTGATCAGATTTAATGGAGGAGTCACTGACTACTCCTGGCATTTCAAAACTTTCATCAGAAGCTTTTCCTATCAGAATTATGATTCCTCAAGCAGAAGAGGTTGGAAGCCTTCGTAGACACACAGTGAGTTTAAGTGGGACGGTGCAATTATACATAAATATACTGTTTAACATTTTACAATAAATGAACTAATCTTTGGCAATCGTAGTGACTTGCTCATCAATTTTTTGGCATTTGCGTCGTGTATATCGAATTCGTTAAAACTATTTTATTCTCTTAGGAGTACACTGTCGAGCTGATTGGATGTGGAAGCGTGTATACAGTTCTCAGGCGCTTTCGCGATTTTTTAGAATTGGATAGTTTGGTAACTTATGAAAGGAGAAATATTTTATTTGGAAAACATAGGCACATTTTAGAGATTTAAGCATTTTTATCTCACTCTAGGTACGTATATCTTTCCACAAAAACTCAAAATCCTTAGTGGAACTACCAAAGGTAATGTTTCGAATAAGCTTTTAGGTTTTATTCGCTGTGATGAAACCTTTTACCTTCACTGCCGCTTTTTTCATTTTTAAATTTATTGTAGCTCCCACCAAGAAAGCACTGGGGAAAATTGCAGCCTGCATTTGTTGAAGAGTGAGAATTTAGAAAGCAACCTGTACATTTATACACCAATATAGTTTGATTCCTCTACATTTGTTTTTATGTGGTTGTCTGACCCAGGAGGAGACAATTGCTTGAATTGTATATGCAGAAATTAGTAATGCTAAAATCTGTTGTATTTGGCAAACAGATTTGGAAGTTTCTTGAAGCTGACGGTGTAACAATACTTGGAGTACGCTTACTGGTGGGGCTTATTCGCTTATAATTGTAAATAAATTAGTTTATAAGTAAAGGAGACTGCTTACCTATCCAGATATCTTTCATTTCTTGCACGTTCATAGCTAAGATCTCCAGAAACTGATTCCACTCGTTTACTGAAGGAGCTGCTGAATTACTTAGCTAAGGAGAAAAATGTAGTGCGATTATCGCACCCCTTATTTCTTCATGCCATTATTTCCGTGGTATGTTGATTGAGCAAGCACTATGCTGCTAATTTCATATTTATTTGTCATTTTGGAGTGGGAGTATATTTCAGGGAATTGAAGATGTTAATGCTCGGAAGATATCTTGCCAGATTATAAATAAGCTCGCAGTTAAGAAAGGTACGTCGAATGCTGACTTGTGCGAATTATTAGTCTTTATAACAATTATTTCGCTTTCCGCAGAATTTCATCCCAATTTGATTGAGTGCAGCGTGCTGCATACTTTATTGAAATGGATCGAAGAATCCTTAACAGGTAACAGTTTATCAGTGTTAATCAAAGCAAGTTTCTTCCATCATAATTCAACTTTAACAAATGCCCCTACGCTGTTATATGCAGATCAGAGTAATATCAAAGAATTTGTTTGCAAAGTCTGTCTAAATTTCGTTCGATCATGTAAGTTTAGTGCTTATAAAGTTACTACCAATAATAATTCATTACAAAAAGATTGTATTTTCATTTTTAGGCCCCCGTAGTTTGGTTGTTTTCTGCAATTCGGATGGCGGACTAAAAATGTTATCCCGCTTTGTGATTGCCGGAGATTCTCAGATGCACGACTTAGTGGTTCTCCTTTTATGGTTTGCTCTAGACGATGTGGAAATGCAGCACATATTATGTAATACTGGAGGTCGAGGAATGGAATTGCTCGATGCAATGCAATTGAGTCCAAGCGAAGTAGCGCAATTCATGTTAGGATTTATCTTAGTTTATTTATTGGGGTGCGAAAAACAATCGACCGATAAAATAAATCAAATGGCAGAAAACATTTTAAAAGGAATTACTGAGTCTCTGCAATCTTTCGAAGCAGAAGCAGATCCTTCATTAATAGATATAATATTTTCTGATATAGGATTGCAACGCCTCAAAACATTTCTGTCAATAAGTAAAAACACTCCATCTGCAGTCTACCATTACGTTCTTTGGGCGTGCTGCACAGTGTTAAAAATTTCTATGAGGGAGAACTGCAGTAAATTTTCGGAGTACATCAGATCCTCACAAAACGAGAAACCAGAAGAAAAACTCATTAATCAACAATCTAGTACTAGCCAACCCATGCGCAAAAACGACGAAGAAGCTTCAACAGTTTCTTATCACGAATTATCCGCAAGGGATTTTAGAATAAAATTAGGACAAGATAAAACTGAAACAGAAGAAATCCTTGCAGCAAATTCTGAGCAAAAAAATCAGAGCAGTGAACTTGATGCCTATTATGCAAGATATGCTCAAAAATACAAATATCCAATGATGAATACATCACTCCGAAAAAAACTTTCTAGACTGCTTGAACAGATACTTCACTTATATTTATGGGGTTCTACTGGATTTATCAAGGCTAATGCATCTTATTTACTTCTTTGGATTAGATGGAAAGGAAACCCAAGTATTCAAAAATTATTACATTGCAATTTAGCTGGGAACACAGCGGAGTTCGACAAGCAGATTTTTTCAGAAATTTCTGCTGTTTCTTCTTCAACTAACGGTTCAGAAGATAATGAGGAAAGCACGATTAGCCCGCACAAAGGCTTAATCAAATACCTTTCGGTTAATGGGTATTGCGATACTGATAAACGCATTGGAAATTCTGTACTTCCCTTATGCTATGTTTCCTCGAATTGTTTGTTGCAACGTTTGCGCGTTATTCATATTCTGCTTGAGTATGTTGATCAAAGAATCAAAAAGCTCCAAAATTGTTTATCTGAACAAACTGTGATATACAACAACAATTGCTCTCAACTGAAAAAATTGAGTTTCAGAAATGTCGATAAAGCTATCTGTGCAAATATTTTAAAAGAGTTTACCAATCTTGAGTCCAAACGAGAAGCTGGTAAACTTTTGCAAAACAGAGCAAAAATTCTTTTCGCTGACTTCAAATTCACTCTTGAAGATTTTTCGAGCTTCAGAAAAGATATCTTTTTGTCTATTAGTGGGCTTGAAGGCCGATTCCGACAACTGGCAGAGGAGGAAACTGCAATGGAAACATTTTTAGCAGATATTTTAAAGAAGGCCAATGAGCTGCAAGAATGTAGATATAGAGCTGATGAAAATTATCAACAGTTAATGGCTTCAAAGCGATCTATGAAACAAGTAGAAGAAAAACAACGTAACGCAAAACTCCGAGCATCTCACATACGAATGAAGTGGATGGACGTAGAGCAGGTAGGATTTTAGGATGGCAACCCAACTGAACTATTTTTTATAATTGCAGACATTTTTATGTTTCATGAAATATCATTTGGAAAATGCACTGTTATTTTGTTCATAACAGAATATCAGAAATGTGTTCTGTCTTTTTTGCATGCTTAGAGAATAGCAGGTGTTCCCCAGCTACGACTACAATTGCAAGAAAAGCTATACTCTAATGAAATCGAATTAAAAGCGCTACAAGAAGAATTGAAATTAATGCGAAATGCATTAAATTCCAACAACATCAACTTGGAGAAATTGGAGAAAGAACGCCATTCTATTAGCAAAGCGCTTGACCTTATTCAAGAAATTTATTACTCATTGCTCAATTGGATTTTCAAATACCAAGCCTACGCTGATATTCCTACTTTTGGAAATATTGGATCTTGTTTAAATCAAGACATCGCGGGTATGTTGCTAATTTCGCACCACATGCGCTTAGTAAAAGAAACCCTGAATGACAAAAAAAAATATTCCGAGACTAGAGTTGCACAAGATAAAAATGTAGTCGGTACCAATGTCTTTCTGCTTGTTTTTGCAAATTCTACAAATCCTATAGGTATGCAAGGATCAGAATCACCAGAGCGAACATTTCTACATCAGCATGACCAATGCAAGAAACCACATGATTCTTCCTCGAATTTGCTGGATCAGAGAGTCAATTTTTCTCCTGGAGATGCAGTACCATTGCAGCAGCTTGTATATAAAATTCCTGACCTTGAACCAGCGGACAGAGATAGACTGTTGAATCTTTGTTCGAATCCCTCACATGCTGCTCCAGATTTGAAGTTACTTTTAAGCCAAAAAACCGCTTCTCTTCTTGAACAGCTTGATAAAATTGATGCGGAGCCCCTGAAAAAAACAATCGGCATTTTGGAAGAGAAGGTTACGAGAACCGTGGTTAGCATTGAAAGGCTAGCAACTGACGCCACAACCTTGCAGAATAGCTTAGATTCTCACGTGAACAATGAGAACTTACATAAGCATTCTGAACTGCTTCTCTCTGGTGTTCGGCAGTGAGTATTTACATCTTGGGTTGTACCTCTTTCAGTTGAACCTTCTAATCGAATCTTTTATATGTTGTCTAACCACGCATCATCGTTTTATTATATTTGTAAATACAGGAACCGTTTTTTAGTACTTCACATTACTGTATTTTTTAGAGTTCCCAGTGAAGTGCTATGCTTTTTATTTTTAGAAATTATAGCTCCTACAATGGTAACCTTATTGTGAATCGAAATATTACCCTAAAATTTATTTTCCTGTAACCTAAAGTTTCTTAAAAACCCTCTCTGCGTGCCTTAGTAAGAGATAATTTTCATGAACACCTTTATATGTTTAGATCTGACTGTGATGTTGAAAGACTGAATTCCGAGGTATTGGATGCCGAAAATCGATACAAAGAAGTTGGAACAATACTAGAAAGTAAAAAAAAAGCCATACGTGAAAAGGAGGAGCATCTTTCAGCACTGAAGCATGAATTAGCCCTTAACGTCGAAGAATCCAACAGAAACCGGGTGCGGCATCATCTCTCTATCTCTCTTATTGAAAATAATCTTCGTTATCTTATAGCTGGCACTGAAACTCTGATCTGTGAAAATATCAAGCTCTACGGGAGTGGCGTTGCCCTTGAGAAACAGTTAAACTCAGAAAGGGATTTGATAACTCACTTGAAGTATGTCTTGCATAAATTGTTGCATTCACAAGGAGCTAGACTGAGACTTTGATTTGAGAACCTAGTTTTAACTGAATGAGTCGCGCTTGAGGCAGCTACTTCTCTAACGGGTTTATTTACTTTGCCTGGACTTGCTTTTCCATTTCAGAAGAAATTAATGTAGAGAAAGACAGATACGTAAGATAAATTGTAATGAATTATATTTCTACTAAGGCTAGTAAAAATATGTGTTTCCGTTTCTAAAGATGGCTATTTTGCAATATTCAATTTTATGGTGTGATCAGGTTAGAGCTTCAGAAAGTACAGGCAACGCTAAACAGACTCGATCTTGCCCTTTCGGAAAATGCAATTACTGCGACTAACAAAGAAACAAGCCCTTGATACTCATCAATAAACGAAGATGTGCTATTGCAATTTCAAATTAACGATAGATTCCCCCCCTATGTAGGGCATTTTGCCGTTTGCGCATAATACTTCAATTGCTTGACAATTTGCAGTCAGATGCTTCGCCTTTGCAGCATTTCAAATTTTTTACCACAACTTTTTGATTTTTTAGCTTATCCTTCAACCCTTGATAGTATGGGAATAAATAGTTGCAAAAGTGAAAAGTATTTCCATATAGTACTGTTTCTTTAAAACATTTCTCTGCTAAATAGAATGACTGTAATCTAATGTTTTCATGCGAGTTTCGCGCCATTAAAATTACTTTTAACTATACGCTCAGTGACAAGAGGAAACTACATTGAAGCCACAACTATTGTTGTATGCATTGAGATATTGTTTCACATACTACATAACGATGCTAAAAAGGAGAAGGGCTCATTGCAGCTAGCTGACCTGTATTTGTATGACGAATAATGCTATAGCCAACGTATTATTCGTCATACCAACTTATATATTCGTCCATGTCATTGTCAACCGAACGCAGTAGGTGTTGCTAACCGATGAAAGTGAGTCGATTCCAGATTCCCAACTCAACGTGAGCATTTATAATATAAAGCACCGGCAGTTCGCATCAACTCGGGCTTTAATTTACTTATTTGAATCATAAAGCCTTTTTCTCCGTCGATAGAAATTCAATGTATCGAAGTCGTTCCAAAAATGTAGGGTGAGTGTAATTGAACCAAGAATACATCCAATCCGGGTCATAGTGGCTTTTATTATCAAGTTGCAAATTTGCTAATGCCGCAGCTAAATCCTTGCCCCTACCACAGGAATGTGCAAAATGGTCAGCTTCGTACTCAAATTTTCTGGTCAAATTTACAACACAAATAGAGTAGATAGTCATAAACAATTCAAACACATTTCCAAAGAGAATAATGCCGATTATAACCGCCTGATCGTCAAAGAAGCCGAAAGACTGGTAAAGTGATTTGTTGTCCATTACAAAACTAAAAGAAACAAAGAAAAAAAGAAGAAATGCGCTGTTCAAAACGTACTGCTTAATAAAATGATTACGCTTCCAATGACCCATCTCATGGCATAAAATTGCTAAGATTTCATCGTGTGGTCTATGGAGTAATGTGTCGAATATCACGATTTGTTTGCATCCAAAGAGACCAAAGAAATATGCATTTGAATGAGAAGATCGCTTTGAGCCGTCAATTTGATACAACTTTCCAAGTGGGAAATTCAATTTCAACGCCAAATCATTTATCTTTTTCCCTAATTCTTCATTTTGGATTGGCTCAAATTTGTTAAAAAGAGGTGCAATCAGATTGGGATAGATAAAAATCATAACGATTTGAATTATGTTTACGGTGATCCACAAAGTAACATAGACACGGTTCGAACTACTTCTGACGGACCATATGATAGCACATATTATAGGAGGAGTGAACGCAGCCATCAAAAGCAGAGAAAAAATAAAATCTTTAACAAAAACTGCAACTGTTTTTCGATTAAAACCATGCTTAGCTTCCAATACAAAATCACCATATAATTTGAATGGCAATCCAAGAAATGTTTGACCTACAAACTTGATACCACAAAAAATTATCGAGGCAAGGTATTCAGAGTGAAAATAACATAAACCTTTTGAGGTCTTCCACAAGAAAGCGTCAACGAAGAAATAAAGGCAGAAAAATGAAAATATTTCTTTCAAAATGCCGGTGGCAATACCAAATGTTAGTTTGTCTTTTTCATAACAACTGGCCTGAGCAAAATTTTCTTCAGAAACTATATTTTCAAGCTTGGGAGGTCTCTTCGTGTTACTACACCGTTTACGTTGGCGATAGTTCAAATAATGGTCAAATGAAGAGAGAATTATCCACGACGTTATATAGAACAGCATCCATGGTACCCTGTCCAAGAAGGAGACAGGCTTAGAAGAGGAAGGGAGAAATGACAAAACCCAAGAAGGTAGAAGGGAACTCATAAAAGCAGCCATTTCATTAATAGTAAATGTGGAAATTTAATAGAATTAAACACGGTCTTCTTTAAAGACACGGGCATGAAAATGTACAGTGCTACTCAAGCTGTTTTTCAAACTGTTTCAAGTCAATTCTTTTAAAGATAAAACTCTCTGAAATCCATTCGCCCGGCAAGGGAAAAAGACTATGTTTTATTTTGGCACGTAATGTTCTTTTCCTCACATCAAGAAAATACTGCTTTTCGACGCTGTGCGCACAGGCGAAGTCGCGGGTAAAGCTTTGTAGTAGTGAATTTGAACCGATAAACAAAACTGTATTGCATGTCAGGGAGCATAAAGAGTACTTGGGTGCGTTTGTTTTATTCCGAGGAGCTTTTCTGTAAAGAATGAATGGAATTAAAGTGGAGCATAGCGAGTGGCATCATGAAATTGTACAAATTAGTTTTCGTGCTAGTTCGCAAGTACGAGAGAAAGCAAGCCTGAATATGGGATGTTGACAGCCGTGAGTACAAAAATTTTGCGGTTAAGTGTTGAGGGTACTCCAATTGCATTGGCAGTTAATATTTGGGTTGATTAAATATATCACTTAGCGGGTGAAGAAAAACGAGAATATATAAAAAGTCCGAATATGTTCTTATATACCCAAAACTTTGGGTTTAATTGGCTGCATATGTCTACAGTCGCCTTTGCCCTTTTCTTCGGTAGCTAAATCTGTAACATAACGTATTCAGCTATTTTTCCTTCTATAGATGGGAATGAATAAGACAGTGTAGTGCAATCACGGAACTAAGAGCCTGCATATACAGTGCTGACAAATAGGAAGGGTGAAGGAAGAATCTTCTTCACTCGGCTTACTATCCAACAGAACTAGGCTTTAAGGATGCGTACACAGTTTGTTGTAATGGGGTAACAGAATGAGAATAATTAGGAGAGTAACAATTAAACAATATGTAAATAGAAATAATAACGAATTCTAAATAATTCGGGTGAATGCGGTAAAACAGCAATCCTTGTCTTCTATTTTTTATTATGTAAAATTTTTGTTAATTAATGCATTTCTCCTATAGATTTTGTAGAATGCTTCAATAAATGTGAAAAATACTGTGTTCCTCTCCATATTTAGATCGAAAGCGAGTAGCAACCCATGCAGAAAAAGGCATGCAAGCTTTTCGAAGCTATCTCTTGCAATTTAGAAACAAAGTCCATCTTAGTGGCACGTGAATACTTTAAAAAAGACTTAATTTAGTTCTTGAGACGGAATCAGTGAAGGCAGCGGAAATAATGAAAGTACGTCAGCACCATAGGTTGACTACGTGGAAGTGGTGAAGTGAACAGAGATATTGTACAGGAATTAATTCTAGATTGTCAACGTCCTCAAGAAATGAGTTTAATTGTCAACGTCACTCACAGGTTGAAGAACTTAGAGGACTTGTCTCCATTCTTACTTTCTGGTAGAAAGTTAATTTGTATGTGAATGAAGGAACCTGAAGAGATATGTTTACGCTGATAAATATAAAAATAAATAGCCAGTGTTGAAATGCATCGATTGACTACTAAAATGATTTTAAATATCTCTGCAGTACATTCAAGCTACTCATTCAAAATATTAATAAGCTAGATTTTACCTAGTTCGTGAGGGAAAAATCAAAATTGTAAATATGCAATGCCTTAAGAGTATAGTTACATATACCACTGATGATCAAGCAACATTACATCCCGAAATAATCATTTAATTGATGACTACAGTATGGGACGCTAGGATGCATAAGAGCATGCACTATTATATATATGCAACATCAAGTTTCCAGTGGTTATATAGTTTATGATTTATAACAATTAATATATACATTGATGGTGGTGTTATAATTATTATTACCCGTTAGTAGTCTGTGTATTTTTTCCTTGGTAGGTTACCACTTTGCATGCAAATTGTTTTAGCTTGGATACAAATTTATAATAAATTTCTTGCAACGTAGCGTAAATTTCTTATTTAATACCTGAAAGCGATAAACATTTGATGGTGGAATTAACGGATACAGGATCCTCCGTTTACGCAAAAAATACATAAATGACCAAATTACACTTACAACACAGCAATCTGCTCACGGTATTTTCAGTTGATTCTTTTATCAGTTCGATTTGTAAGCCAAGAATTGCAACTACAGCCAACGAATATTTTTTATTTTTTCAGTCAAATTATATTCATTATTGTATATGGAAATGATGAAGCATCAATGAACTTTGTAAACATTTGTACAATACAAGTATATTTCACTTAACTTTCTACCCATTGAATTATTGATCTTTCACAAAAAAAC
>JADAQX010000925.1:0-19100 GCA_015476325.1 Cardiosporidium cionae | reverse complement strand
TGCATCTACTGGTGGATTCTTCAGTGCTGGTGCTGCCCCTGCTGCACCTACTGGTGGATTATTTGGTGCGGGTGCTACTCCTACTGCATCTACTGGTGGATTATTTGGTGCGGGTGCTACCCCTCCTGCATCTACTGGTGGTTTTTTCGGCGCTGGCGCTACACCTTCTGCATCTACTGGTGGCTTATTTGGTGCGGGTGCTACTCCTCCTGCACCTACTAGTGGATTATTTGGTGCGGGTGCTACTCCTGCTGCATCTACTGGAGGCTTATTTGGTGCGGGTGCTACTCCTGCTGCATCTACTGGAGGCTTATTTGGTGCGGGTGCTACTCCTCCTGCATCTACTGGTGGCTTATTTGGTGCGGGTACTACTCCTTCTGCAGCTACTGGTGGATTATTTGGTGCTGGTGCTACCCCTGCTGCATCTACTGGTGGATTATTTGGTGCGGGTGCTACTCCTACTGCATCTACTGGTGGATTATTTGGTGCGGGCACTACAGCTTCTGCATCTACTGGAGGATTATTTGGCGCTACACCTTCTGCATCTACTGGTGGATTATTTGGCGCTACACCTTCTGCATCTACTGGTGGATTATTTGGCTCTACACCTTCTGCGTCTACTGGTGGATTATTTGGTGCTACTCCTGCTGCATCTACTGGTGGATTCTTCAGTGCTGGTGCTGCCCCTGCTGCACCTACTGGTGGATTATTTGGTGCGGGTGCTACTCCTACTGCATCTACTGGTGGATTATTTGGTGCGGGCACTACAGCTTCTGCATCTACTGGAGGATTATTTGGCGCTACACCTTCTGCATCTACTGGTGGATTATTTGGCGCGGGTGCTACTCCTGCTGCATCTACTGGTGGCCTATTTGGCGCTAGTACTACTCCTGCTGCACCTACTGGTGGCTTATTTGGTGCGGGTGCTACTCCTCCTGCATCTACTGGTGGCTTATTTGGCGCGGGTGTTACTCCTCCTGCATCTACTGGTGGATTATTTGGTGCGGGTACTACTCCTCCTGCATCTACTGGAGGCTTATTTGGCGCTACTGTGGCTTCTGCAGCTCCTACTACTTCAAACGATTCGGTTAGTATGGCTTCAACTTTTAATTCTTCAACCATATTTGGATCTACTTCTAAAGCGATGATTTCTTCAGTATCGCCAGTTAGTCTTGTTAGTAATTTAAATCCTTCTCCAACTACTTCAAGTAGCTTAATCGGAACTGCAAGTACTGCTGCTCCTGCTCTGGCATCCACTCTCAATATATCCCCATCTCTTACAACTGCTATAGGCAGCTCACTGATGTCTTCTAGTGGATCTGCTTTTGCGTCCTCTTTGAGTGGAACTTCGTTGGGAACCGACTCATCGAATACTATGACTAGTTCAATAGCAAGTTCTCCTATTTCAACGAGCCTCTTTGCATCGAGTAGTGGATTCGCCACTTTTCCTGTTTTATCAGGGACCATTGCTAAAAGTACTGCTGCTCCAACCACTAGTGGATTATTTGGTACTACGGCTACGGCCAAACCTACAAATTTTTCTTTCTCTCCTTCAGTTGTGAATTCTTTGGCATCTTCTCCTTCAGTGTCAGGAACTACTATTGGCAGCCAAATAAATGCTACTTCTTCCTCTTCGTTAAACTTAAGCCTTCCGCATTTTGGTAGTACTGCAAATGCTGTAGCATCGACAGGCAACCTCAGCAGCACTCTTCCAAATGTAGAAGAAAAAAAGGCTCCTTTACCTTCACCTAGAAAAGCTGCAATAGAAAGTATTCAGCATGAGCGTATCGATGATCTTGTTTCGAATTGGGAAAAACGAGTTCAAAGAAAGGTTCAAACCTTTAATCTTTACTCTGAATTAGTAGCGGAAATCGATAGAAATATAATTTTCCAATCGCAACGCTTAGCAGGGCTAAGAAAGGAACAACAGCTTGCTCTTACTCGCCAGCAACATTTCGCTCAGATAATACAGAATATTGAGCAGCAACAACAAAATTTAGCGCCTATACTCAATTCAATTGAATCGAATCTAAAAAAAAAATTGGCAGATTACAGTGAGCGAAAATTTGATACCTCCGCTGTATTGATGACATCTCAGCAACTACAGCGCTTGGACCAACAAGTGAATGAAATTAGCGAGCTGTTTACTCAGGTATCTGAGAGCACACAACCTGATATTCTTTTTTCTGCCAATCAGACACTAGCTCTGCAAGAAGCCTCTTTAGAGGCAATGTCAGCACAATCTGAGCAACTAGAAGCACGAATAGCAGCTCTTCAACACCGCATTCCGAAATATTAAAAGATTTCTAAAACATTAAAATTTGCGGAAACCTTTTTGTATCCCTTTATTTTACCAGCTTGGAAACGCAGTGAGTAAAATTGCGGAGGATCTAGCTTGCAATTTTTATAAGCTTTAATGCTTTTATTTACCGAAACTTGTGGCTTGACAGATTTAGTGGGCATTTTTATTGTTTTTTGATTTAACACAACATTCTAAATTGTAGGGGTATTATTAGCAATATTCAGCTAATCAGCCTTAAATTCCCATATTTTGCTTTACTCCAATCATTCTACTACATGTGAAATAAGCTACTTATATTCGTATTTGTAATAGAATGCTAACTAGTAGCTTTCTTTCAAATATTTAGCAACGAATGTACGCGAAATGCAATTATTCCCATTTTTTTATTGTGAAGATATGGCCAGTATTGCTAAAATATTACGAAAGTTGGTCAATAAAAAAAGTTTTGTTGCAAAATGGTCCTGTGTTAATACTTTGTAAATCATTCAAAATATTTATAGGCCTCCAACTCCTTTGCACCAAGAAAAGTCTTTGTAGCGTTGAATAAGCTATCAATTATGATTTCTCTATACAATAAGCGATCGCACATAATTTATACGTGAAAATGAAACATGCGTTCGTATTCAAGTTCAAATCAAAGGCCTCAGGATTTGAAAGCATAGACTTCACATCTGCGAAGTTATCACTGCACACGAGAATTCAGGCTACAGTTAAATATTTGAAATCATAACAATGTAAAGTGCAACAGATTGTATCCTCGAGCATGGTGTTTATGGATGCGCAGCAAAACGTTAGTCATTGTGCTAGGGATGCGTAAGAGAAAATTATCCTTGGTGTATATACGGTAGATAGAACACATACGCATGGTGCAGCCGCAGTACTAATACGTTGCAATTTTCTTCCCTTTTCTCGCTATTTTTCAAATTGTAACGTTTTGCCAGTATTCAATTATGAGCACTATTCATTCATCATTTTGAATGAATTTGCCGATCTGATGACTTCATATTTGCCTAGTTCAAACATACTGCACTGGCTCCTTTTCCTTCTTTTAATTCTTGTAGTGCCAATGCAAAAAGAAAAACATGGTTTTGACTCAGCATTTGCACGAAGGGTGGGTGCGTAACATAGCAACAAAAATTATTAGAATATTCATTTAAGCGATGCAGAGACATCGACGGAAGCGCTATATTACGGACCAGTGAGTGATCCACAGTATAGCCGTAGCAATATTGTATCTGCATTGAAGACATTCTCAGATCGTATTTACGTCCTATTTATTCTGCCTTCCCACCTTTCAAGTTTGAAAACGTTTTCTTCTTCTTGATCCATTACTTATCACTTGTAGTTCAGGCTGAGAAAGTATTCTCCCGATTTTAGGAAAACTATAAACGCGATCAAGCATGATTTATACAAACCGCGGCAAGTATCGCGATTGATGTTGACCATAATAAAAAGAGTATTCACAGAAAATGTACAATTTGCAGAGTGACAAAGAAAGTGTCGACGCGTACTACGAGAAGAGTTACCAGGAGGAATAAGAGAACGTGCTGGGCTATTACCACTTTTGAATAAAAACTAGATCGGTGATGCACCCTAAATCTATCCTGTTGCCTCATTTTTCCGAAATGAAACTGTATTTAACACAATGCTACACAACAAGTGAAGGAATGTTAACAGAAGTTGAATGTATTAATTGCGAATATGAAAAGAACGGTATATCATTACCCTAGCTTAAGTTAACTTTATTTACTACAAACTTACACAAGGACAAGTCAATTATGTGGCATACATACTCAATTAAACCGCGCGGATATATTTACGACTTTGTTTAATCCTACACAACTGCTTTCTTCATTAAAAAAGTTCCATTTAAGGACTACAGTTGTTTCAGCATGATTTAGAATCAGTCAGTTCGATCATATTTTAGCATTTTTTTCGAATGGAAATATATTAAGTTGTTCCCACTATGGAATATCCAAATCACTATGAACGCACTAAAGTTGTTTTGTAAATTAAATTCTCTTTTATCAAATTGGCTTCTTAGTAAAGAAATTATGCATACTTCTATTTTAAAGAAAACTTTCGGCAAACTTTTATTTTGATACAACAATTACTCCATCAGTAATTACAAGATTGAGTATGTGAATTTGAGAATACAAATAGGCATTGAGACGACAAAAGCCAACTCCAGAAACATGATGCTGTCATTATGCCTGGTATTCTGATATATCAGCGCCCTCACCATCAATTTTCCCCATAGAATCATCCTGGAAGAAGCTAAGAGAATCCTATACGAAGAGGAGTATTGACAATCAATATATTTCAGGCAGTTACAAGCTTTATCATAGCCATTCAGAAGATGAGTTTGAAAAACTTGGAGCTATAACCGGTAAATTACATAGAAGAGACATACTCACACAATAAATCTGTTCCACGCAGCTTACATTCAAAATAGCGGACATAAGGAGCTCGGCATTACCACCAAATGCTTCGTCAAGGTCCAATTTTTTTTGACAACACTGCAAAATGTTAGAGATAGTTACGATAACACAAATCAAGTTCATCTAAAACATGAAACAAACATTTCTTTCAATAAAGTTCATTTGATTTTAATTCCTTGCAAAGTACTAGGTAACAGAGGAGAAACTAACAGAAGATAGAAGTTCAGTGACTCTCATGACATCTCCACAATCTTACATTCAATATTGATTCTTCAACTGTAGCACGACAACACAATCTGTAGATTGTGACATCTTTGGTTTGTCCTATACGATGCACGCGATCTTCTGCTTGGCGATCATTATGAGGATTCCAATCCTACAGAAATAAATGAAACAGAAGGATTCATAACAAATACTTTCAAATCAATAAAAAGATACTAAGCTATAAATATTGCATTTTACCTGATCCATTAGAATTACAGTTCGAGCGGACGACAAGTTCAAACCTTGACCACCGGCTTTAGTTGAAAGCAAAAATAACGTTATGTTTGATGCTGTATTGAAAGTATCGACAGTACTTTGCCTGATCGCGACGTTGGTAGTGCCATCCAATCGACAATGATTAATCTCAGGACAAAATTCATCAAGTGATTCTTGAATAATATCAAGGTGTGTAGTATAGTGGCTAAAAATAAGTGCTTTTTCAGAATTCTTGTGAACATTTCTTACGATTTCAAGCATCCGCCTGAGCAGCAAAAAAAATTCGATAGTAAACAAGCAGCAATAAATTATGACAAACGTAAAAAGAATAAAAAGCAAGAAAAAAGGAGATGGAATGACCACGAAATGGAAATCATTGCAATAATTTCCTATTCAAAGTTTACTTGATGAAAAGGAACAAAAGTAAAAGGGTTACCTCATTTTTGCGGATTCCTTTAAATTCTCTTTCGAAATGAGGAATTTTTCAAGTCTCCTATCGCCATTACTTATAAGCAACTTAATTCCCTGATAATTGCAAAAAAATGTTATTAAATATAAACAGCATTCTTTGACAGCAATTGCCGCTCGCATAGCTTAGGAAAAACATATGAAACCTTTGAAATAAAGAACAAATCATTTCTCCAGGAGGATAAAGTTTAACATAAATCCGATGACTCCATGAGTGCATGAAAGCGTACTATAAATGTTTTAACAAAAAAGAGTGAAAAGCTGCATTTTCATCGTATTCTCCCCACAAAATGGATAATTTCTCTTCCTTCTCGAACCTGATGAATTTCGTAGTCACTCCATTTTCGTATTTCATCTTCCACCCTCTTTCGAGGATTTCCCATAAATCCTTCAACGCGTAAATGGAAATGATCAATTATTTCCTGCAAGATAAACAAATTTCAAAGGAGGATTCATCAACTTTTTCTAAAGCCACCAGAGAATCCATAGCCCTCTCTAGAGAGAATATCACTCCCACGCTGTATACTAGAGTGTGTGCAATAGTCAGTAAACGGATCCTGCCTTCAAAAGGCAAAATAGAAAAACTAAAAGATTGAAAAACAAGCCAACAAAAGGTAGCATTCGTAGACATTCCAACATCAACCACCCCGCTTAAAAACAAGTGCAAATTTCCATCACACGGCTCCCAAAACGTATCCTAACAAAATCACAGTGTGAAAATGCAAACGTAAAACATTCATATAGACGTGTAGAGACTAGGCATTCAAAATTTACACTATCCATCCTATAGAAGTAGGATGGCAGCAACGGATAGGCAATGCAGTCTCTACGTAGGTAGTGACCTGTATAATCTCTTCAGAAAAAAATCCCTGCATGAGTAAGGGATGGTTACAAATTCTTCGTAATCGACAAATCAAAGAATTGACAAAAGGTCCACCATTCGATCCATTCTTTTCTGCAGATGGCTTCAATGGCCCCCCCTCACCACCACGCTCTTTAGAAGACCCTTCCTCATAGTCGGATCCACTTTGATTGCAGGGAGAATATACCTCTGCATAAAAACAGGAGAGATAAACTCATGAAAACAGCCTCTCTCAAGCAAATGAAAGCCTACGAGAGAGGCTCCCTACTCTCATTTTAAACGAAATAAAAGGATTTGCATACAAAAATCTCAGCCCATCTGCCCCCCTCCATTTTGCCAACCTACCCGAGCGTTCTCGATCAGTGTCCAGAGTGTGACTCTGGGCTGGAAGTTTCTTCGTATTATCAGGATTCTCTTCTGCTTTAATGCACCGTTTCTCTGTTCTCTCAACTTTGCTCACTCCTTGGCCGCCATGCCCTTTCACAGACTCCGTAGAAATCGTACGTTCCATGAGCAGCCATGGCTGAGACGTTTTATCTTTGCTATCTTCTTCCTTTACAGATAAAACTATGGATGCCACCTCCTCCACAACAACAGCCTGAGATTTGTCAGGTGGATCCAAAGAAACCTTCTCTTTCCTAGAACGGACAAGTGTACCCTCTTTTTTATTACCTACAGAATGGCCTTGCAAAAGAGTGGTAAATTTTGGCAGAGAGGTAACGAATTTCGATTTCTTTTGGCTGAGTTCAGCGATATACAAAGCGGCTTGACGGCCTTCCATTCTACAACGAATAACGACGCTCTTCTTCTTTGGTAAATCATCTAAAACTTCAGATTTAAGCCTTCGAAGAATGAATGGAGCCAGAATTTTTTGCAAACATTGTACTTCTGGTGATAAAGTATCGTTTTTGCATTGAATAAGATTCAATACCTTGTGTAGAACCGTTTCTTTCTCCTTTAAAGGTGTTTTCTCACTCTCTTTTACATCCATCTGTTGAACACACGCCGTGCTACCCAAGGATCCTGCTGGAACAGCTGTCGACGTTTTATCGATTGATTTCTCTCGAGAAAGCTGCTTTGCATAAAATTGCAGAGCAGAATCCAACGAATGTTCCTTGAAGATATGCGGCATAACAAACAAGAGCAAATTTCGTAATTCCACCGTACGATTTTGTACAGGTGATCTGCATCAAATAATAATACAATAGAGAAGCCTCTTTATGCAGTTTGTTATATACACTTTTCTGGATGCATTTCTATAGTTAAATTATAGGTGCATGGAGAGAGAGTGGATGGAGAAAATTTGAGATACGTTTTTATGATTTGCTGGATATAATGAAGAAAAGATTTTACAGATTGCAGGGGTATAGAAAATGCATCTTCATTAAAAATAAATTCTTAACAAAAAAATAAAATTCTCCAGACTGCAAGACTATATAGAAAATTCTTCATAAAAAAATATAATTCTCCAAACTGCAGGACTATAGAAAATGCTTCTTCATTAAAAATAAATTCTACTGGTGAATGAAGAAACTTTTATAGACAGCAGGACTATAGAAAATTCTTCATAAAAAAATAAAATTCTCCAGATTGCAAGACTATATAGAAAATTCTTCATTATGAATAAAATTCTGCATCAAAAAAGCTGGATGCATACATTAAAAAATGTTCAACGTGCGTAATAAATATTATCTTCTCTCCATCTGTAAAAATCACTCAACAAAAGCAAAATCCATTCACTGAGAGCCTCTCCAAAAAGAAATCTGCCATCAAATCTAAAAAAAAATAATGAAATTGGACGCGTGTACATACCCCGTCAACAAGAGTCTCCGTTCGCAGGATATCTTTCTATCCAATTTTCTATAAATCAATGAATTATTATTTTTCAAAGAATGTGCCTCATCGACGACTAAGTAGGCAACCGGCCAGATTCGTTTGAGATATTGAATATCCCATTTGCTCGTGAGGGTGTTTATACTCGTTAAAAGGATATAATATCGACAATTTTCTCCCATTTGACGTAAGAATTCCAACTGCCAGGCACAAAAAAGAGATGAAGGAGAGAGAAAATCACACACATGAGACATTCTTATAAAATAAATGTATCCACTAAGATAGAATGCTATTACCAGCCAGATCACAAGAAATGACTCTAAAACTACAAAATTAAAAGGTTTTAAACTTATAGAGTCTCTCGTTTGATACATCCATACCTTCAGGTGGGTAGAAAAAACAAAAAAATGGAGCTTCTACGTACAAAAATGGAGAGATACTCCTTCCCAAACAAACGGATAGTTTTCTTTCCATAGAAACCCCCCCCCCAAAAGAGAGGTGATGGAAACACACACATATGACAAGAACGTACAAAAAAAAATACATCCATACAAGGATATTAGAAATACTATATACATATAAAAAAAATATAAAAAAAAGAGAATCGCCTGTCATCCTTCAAATAAAGAGAAATACACTCTCCTACCCATTCTATAACGAAAAAAAAAGAAGAAAAGAGTAACAGACAGGCAAAGATTCCTAATGAAATCCTCCTGTGAAGAGAGAGGCAGCAAATAAGGCAGACTCCTCCCCTATCTCACTTACCACCATCTCACGCCTTTCTGATTGCTTGCCTTGGTATTTCATTACACGATCCTTGAGAATGGGAGCCCACGCATTGATTTCCTTCAGCCAGTTATCCAAGAGGCTGGCCGGTGTAGCAATAATCGTAGGTGCTGTTATCTTCCCAGAATAATAAAGATAATTCAGAAATACTAACGTTTGAGCAGTTTTTCCCTAATAAAAAGCAAAACAAAACGAACGACAGTTCAAAATAGTTCATAAAAAAAAAATTTCAAAGAGGAATGTGGAGAGTTTTTTAGACGGTTAGAATACTGAATTGAGAGAAATGCACGTCGTTTTCTCTCTTTCCATAGAGAAACATCCCACTTATGACACTCACAGCTGAGAAATTCATGTGTACAGAAAAGAGTCTCCCACACATCTATTAGGATAGATTTAAAAGAGAGAAACGCTACGATCCTTCTTCTAGGAATAGATTGTATTCAAAAAACTCTATAAATCCATTTTATTAAGCATGAAATAGGAAAAAAAAACTTACTAAACCCATTTCATCCGCCAAAATTCCATTTCTATCCGCATTATGCAGCGTCAGTAACCAATGGACACCACATTTTTGATATTCCTTCAATCGACAATCGGTTTGGCAGGAGTTCTCATGTAAATCCATTGGGAGATTATAGGATCTGAGTAAAATCAGAGGATACAAGGATTCAAATAAATACACTTCGTGCAAGCTTCCATATATGTAAATTTAAGAGGCTACTTCCAATCTTTCTCAAGAGATATTCACATGTATACACCGAATACAAGTATTTTTCTAAAACAAAAAATTTACAGGCCACCGCCCTTTCTACATAAATGCCTTCCCTATTGAGCTCTCCATCTCTTACCGATGGGCATTACAACGACCGTTGGAAATACTATTCCTGAGAATGCTGAGAGAGTGAGAATCCTGTCCTCCTAAAGTGGATACAATCTTTTCGCTCATCACCTTGAAAAATATTCAAAAGGAGGGTAAAAGAATGACATGTTTGCACAGAACGAACGTAGAATTCCAAAATTTTAACAAATATATGCACACGATGAACGAAATTTCATATAGCAAAAAAGGAAATTTCTCACATCTCAGTATTCAAACATACCCCTCTCTATAACTCTATCCTTTACATTTAAACGCCAGAGTGTCCAAACTGAAGCCAACACTTTAAGATAAAAAATAGTCCCTCTCCCTCTCCCTATTCCCAAGAAAAAAAATCCGACCGAAAGAATGTACAAAGGGGGATTTAAAAATATGTGTATACACACCTCAGAAACATCAAAACAATCCTGTAATTCGAAAAATGCCGCTTCATCCTCACTACTTTGATATTCTGGGCCAGAGAACGTCTCTTCAGGAAAATCCAAGGCAGGACTCCCTAGTGAGCTTTTATGAGCAGCGTAGGAAATAATCGGAGAGAAAAGGGGACTGTCTTCATCATCCGAGTGAACAACACGGCATTTACGTAATCGTTTCCGTGAGCCATCTTTAATCCTCTTCTCTCCCTCGTAAGAATTCACAGGTTTTTGTATCTCAATGTGGGCTGGTTCTTCACAGGCATTCTTTACGGCAACAACAGGAGAAGGGAGAGGTGAGGCAGTTAATATATCAAGAAAGGACTTGAAATCGTCTTCTGTGGCTTTCCTTTCCGTCTTATCCGTGCTCGTACAAGAGCTGTTAGCATTTCTAAAGTTATTCTTTACAGTAGAAGACCCATTCTCACCAAAAGAAGGACTCTCAGCCACACGCTTTCGTTGATTAGAAAAAGGAAATGAAGGCATCGCTGTAGAGGAGGCAGTCCGTATGCCGGAGGCATGCAGGGTGGAAGCTTGAATTTCTGCAGCAGGAGAGGCGGTCATCCCCTTCAATTTTGGGTCATCCACAGAGGAAAATGGGTCTGTGCTTGTAGATATCTTTGCAGGCATCATAGGATACTCTGCTTTCTTAAGGGTAGGCACAGATTTTTGTTTTACCGCATCCTGAGGATAAAATTTACCACACAGTTTGTTCGATGAGATTGAATTTTCTCGAACTAAGCGTGTGAAAGTAGACGATGAGGAAGTGGAGGATGCAAGAATCACATTTTTAGGAGAGCTGCCATCCTTTTTCACCTCCTTTAAAGATGGCACCTTCATAGACGGGGTAGAAGATGGTCGATTCGTTGCTCCAGTAGCACAGCGTACAGTTGCGCTAGGCGGGCTGTTTTCCAATGCTTCTCCACTGGAATTAGACTTTGTCCATTCTCGCTTTTTTGGAATGGAGGGCAACTTATCGAAATCAGATTTGCCTCTATAGGCATAGTTACGAAAGTCAAAAAATCGCGTAGTCATGTTTGGAACTACAAGGAAGCAATACCTTAATTCATGTCGCTATAGACGTGCAGAGACAGGCAATAGCAAAAGAGAACAAGACAGCCCTCAAAACGAAACTAGACAATATGCTGTTTGAAATAACACATTACTCGACTAAAACAGAAAGTAGCAGCATGAAGCAACAAAATAGAAAAAAGAGGGCATTTGCTTGAAATGATTACAAAAATAGCCTAAGCAAAGGTGGGAAAATATTTCGATAATGCAGAATTAAGTTGGTCAAAATACACGAGATAAAAGATACCTCATAGCTCAGAATGACCTGAAAAACGAACAGAAAAAAACGTGCCAAAAAGCAAATTTATTTACTAGATTGTGAAATTGTAGAATCAATGAGAAAGCAAAGGCTATCAATCTTCTTTTTCTAGCTTAAGAGAAGATAATATAATTCATACACCCTTTCCTCATTTGAAGACGATGCCAGGAAAGATGAATTACTCATTCAAAACAGGATATCTACCCTTCTATCTACATGAATAGAATAGAATGATGCTCTTCTTAACGTGATGTGGTGTCCCGCGGAGCAAATAGCAGTGTATGCGCATTTGAAAGTAATCACGGCTGCTGCAAAGGCATTTTTCTAGTGTCTAAGCAAGCCCCGCCACGCCACAACAGCTCCATAAACTACTATTCTCAACTTGGAAAAACTTTGACCTTCATTGGTAAACAAAGTACGTCACGGAAAGTTCAGACTATAAATCTACTCCACTGCGCATGCTGATAAGAAAGCGCAAAAAAGAACAGAAACTTCGTCTCAATTCTTGTTTGATATGCATGCACGGGATTACTGCACTGAAAGAAAGTGGATAGTAATTACGTCTAGCGTAACTGAAAGGCACTTTTACTTTTCCTCGTACGTAAAGACATACACGCGCTTTCTATAGTGATATGGCGGCTCTGTGTGCCAACGCTATGTCTAGACATGAGGGTTGATGGGGCAATTTTCAGCCATGCTAATTTTCTTTGTTGGTCGAACTTGTATTTCGTATACTTCTTCGAGTGGAAGAAACGAACTATTTGAGAGCAGTATCGTATTCATTTTTTGCAGACTGTACCGTTAAATCGGCTAGTATCAGCTCTTTTCTACCCATTCAAGTATCAGTGAAGGGGCAACATAGCAAATGACTGTGACATGGTAAACATTGTCTCTGGCTCGCCCATTTCCTTATATAAAAATTGTAATGGATGAAATATTTTATCATACTTATACTCACAGATTGTCATAGTATCTCATTGGGATAAAAATCGAGCGTCAACTGCTCGCTATTCACGCATGCAGAAGAACAAAGCAAGCGCACTCTCATATGGTCCGCAGTGTGCTGCAAGAATGAGCAGTGCATCCAACGGTAGCTCAATCATATAGCTCTATTAAAGTGGATAACACAATATCTTAAACAGTAGCAATAATAGCCATCATATCTTATAAGAAAACGATAAAGAATCAACGCTTCAGTGGCAATTCAACCACTTCTGTCAATTTACTAAACATTGTGTAACTATATCAGCGGGTAGCTGAAGAAACGTAAATTTTCCATGTAAATTGATTGGCAGTAAAATCACCCTTAGCAATTAATCAAAGCTTCACACTTATTTGCATTGTAAAAGTGGCGCTTGTGTCATTGTTTTACCAATATCACGTCTAAAATTGCACTGCAATCATTTATCAATTTTTTCATACAGGGAGGCCATGCGAAGATTTCTGCTTGATCTTCAGTTTGCACAAGATTCTTTGATGCAGCTATTACAACCAAACATACTTTTCTAATGCAATGGAGAAATGTAGACTGCAAGAAGCAGAAGTGACAATATGCGAGGTCACTATTCCCACAGTTGGCAAAAACAAAAAGAATATCCGTCAAAATCGTACGTTGTGCCACCAGAAAAACAGTTAGAAAAAGTGTATACAACAATCGATTCATAAATGCATCCCATTGAGCAGGAAATTTTACAAGACTTTAGCGGAACCTATGACCATCTTGAACAGTCTCTATTATTGAAAAAAGGTACTAAATCTGAAAAACATTGCAACCGTAAAATACATTATAAGCAGCATGAACATGTGTCAAAAGAACCAGCCATTCTTCAAAAATAGTTATAGATGTATCCACCATCGCAATTATGAATAGGTAAAGAGCAATCCAGCAATAATGGGTAATAGGAAATAGTTAATGCTTTCGATGCCCACGTATTATTCAATTTTAAAAGAACAAAAAGCAAACCAAAGTTTCGATTCTTACGTTTTCTTATTTTTTCTGTACCAAAAAACGAAAGAAATCAATGTAATTGCTGCGCATTTCTCATAAAAGTTCATCCTGCCAGGATTCCGCTTGATGTATCAATCCTCAGATAGCCACCGATGCATTTTCAATTCCTGTAAGGTTATGCGCCTTTCTGGATTTCTTTCCAGTAGCCTTCTGGTAAGTAAACAACAAATTATATAGTCAGACGTGTGGCCGAAAGTATTTCGACCTACAGCGGAGAATTATGAAAAGCAGAGCGTATTATTCAGAGTCGAAAAGAGAAAGTAAAGCAAAATTCCCACCAAACATACAATTTTATACAAAATTAGAAAAAATAGCACTTAACCACAGAGATAGAGGATTTTTTGTATGAAAAAGATGATGAAGAAGTCTCCCTAGGCAAGAGAAAAGAAAATAAAGAGTTCAAAAGGGTAGAAAACATAATTTTAACCGCAAAATCTGTTCAAGTATGAAAAAAATACAAAAAAAACTCCCTTTCCGCCTTAATAAGATTTAACGTATGCATCTCAGCGCCTATTCCATCATTTCTCCTTCTCTATAGGGGAAAAATGGCATTCTACACACTTAACACCCGTAAAAACTCCTTCGGTGAGCTATTAAAGTAAACCGAATCCTACTTTTTGCAAAACTTCAAACTGTAACACAACCTGAGTAAATGCTTCAAGTCTTCAGATATGGATCTGTAATGGGGTAGAACGTATTCATTGCTAGAAATGGCGCATAAAAGATCCATGGCGGTAGTGCCACTACGAAAAGCAAGTACACACGCATTAAAGCAAAGAGATAGGCAAAATAGAAGACTATAAGAGTAAGATGTGAACAAAAGAGAGGTCTACTTCCGCTCTACTCTAACCTACTTGAAAGGAGGTTGTCCAAAGATCAAACAATGTAAGGTGCATCCTATAGACCACATATCACGAGGTTTCCCTTTGATTCCACTTTCATCAGAGCTTAGAGATAAGCATTCTGGGGGGGTAAAATGCCGTGTCCCTTCTAAAAGAATACCACAAATCATTTAGATTTCCATTTAGCGCCTCTTTAGTGAGATTTTATTACAAAAAATAAGTGTATTCCGTTTTGGATAAAAAAAGAGAGAGTATGGGTGAACATAGCATACAAAATTGTTTCACAGCCCTTGCCAGTTTTGAAAACAAGTTGAATTGGCATATAATAGCCGCCAAGCATACCAGAATCCCAAATAAGATAATCTGGAGAATCAGCGACCACAGCGGTATTAAAATCAATTAGTTTTCCTATTAAATTTGGAGGATTCGGTGTAATTGTTTTAGGCTCAAGATTTTTCTCTTCATGAGTCGATTTTACCGCTAAAAATCTACTCTTTGGAACACATTCGTGTGAGGTTTGATCAGAATCAGAATATACATCGCTTTCCTCCATCGCGTTTCTGTAGTATTGATAGACGGCATTGGCTACGGTCGTTTCATGTCTCGAGTCTGTAGAATTTTCTAGCGATCTTGCAAACAAAAAACTCTCTTCTGAAGAGCAGAGTGGTGAATCTTCCCAAAGCCATGAGTCAGTGAAATCCTCTTCGCTTTCCTCCGTATCTGAACAGGCTAAGGATGGAAACAGCAATGCAATCAAAACTATGGGGACATCTATTTAGTAATGGTAATTTGCTTTGAAGATACTCAAAACCTAGATAAGAGACTTCACTTCTTCCTAAAATGCATCTAAACTTACAATTTAAAGACAAGAGAGTGGCAAAATTTAATTATTATAATGAAAGATTATCAACATGTTTTTCACCTTCATTAACTTGATCGACAGCAACGTTGTCGTCGGTGACAGGCGTATCTTCATACTTTAATTCCACAAAGATTACAAAGTCTACAAAGAGAAATATTATACATAGAGAGCAATTGCTAGGATGAATCACTGTATTAAAAAACAGAAAACGAATCCAATGGCTTCTATTATGGCACATTCTAAGTCGAGTAATCCAGTACATATAAATGGAGTTTTTAGTGACTAAAAAATCCCTATAACCATCTAAAAAACTATTTAGAGTATAGAAAACCCCTCTTATATATCAAGAGCGCCACCGCAAGCGACCTTGGCCTAGTAACCTTCATCCAATGTTTTGCCAAGAAATAGAAAAATTTTATATTAGTGTCTATACATCAAAATACCAACATTTAATCCCCTAGCCATACCAAGGGGAATCTGCTTGTCTAACAAAAAATTTTCTGGCTTTATATCCTTGTGAATGATTCCAAAACTGTGAATATACTCCACCGCATGAATCAACTGAAATACACAGTAGTAAAACAAAACAGTGTGTACACTCGGCAGGAAAAATGTATGTATATTCCAAAAAAAAAAATGACACCTTCATCTATGACACCACACCTGCATAAGAATATGCTTAGCACCATATTCAGAGTAGAGAGCTATAGAATTTCTGGAGTTTTTGGCCATATACTTGGTGTTTGCCTCCTGTTCTATTGTTTCACGTGGAATATAATATGCCTGTCTACTTTGGTTCCATGTCAAGCATCGAAAAGGCACATATTCCACAATCATATAAAGATATCCCTTCACGTAATCCAAGTAGACTTCTTCTAGATGGCAGATATTGGGATGATGAAGAGAATCTAGCAGGAGAACTTCATCCAATATCTAAACTTGCAGAAGCAGAAAGTGAAAACAATGAATATAGAAGACCTCATGAGCGATAGTGGAGCCATCATTCTGTCTTTTATCATCAAAATGTACATAAAGCTACAAATTCTTGGAAATAAAGAAAAAAAATCAAATGCAAGCACTACACTTACTTTTCAGTATCATTCCACTTAAACTTTTAGGAGTAGAGGCATGCGCTTGTTTTTCAGTACAAAAAGAGGGAAAAATGGTCACGATAGATGTTTTTACCCCTCTTGGGGCAGCTTGAGTAAAGAATATAGTTCTCATAGAGAGTATTAATAAATTATACATACTCCCTGGCAAGTTTATTTGCATACCTTATCAAACTCTGATATAATTTCTACATCCTGCTTGCTAAAACGAGCTGCACGCGTCCTTATACACATATGCAGTAGGAAAAACTGAGGAAAAAATATAAATACAAAATTATAAGCACATAGCGTTTGGACATAGAGAGAATCTTCAGGTTTGTTGCAAGCTCGCAGGCATTTTTATGCCCAATGCCAAAAAAATAAAACCCATTTGATTCGTTTAGAGAAAGAAGAAGATATAATACAAAATAATTAGTAACCAAAAAATAATTGCTAGTATGTATTATTCTAAAAGATGTCTGCGAAAGAGTCAGTAAGGTGGATTTCAGCAGGGATAGGAGAAAAAATAAAAGAGCGTACAGCTAATCATAATTATAAAATAAGATAGCTTTTTCACTAGTTGATAAGATCATCAACGTACCCTCATTGCAAATATTCTTCTATCGTTGAGAACATCCTCAACTTTTCGTACGACACTATAGGATCCTTTTCCTATAAATGGTCCTACTCGATATTGGTTCATCATTTTCCAGTTAGTATCTCCAACTAATTTCATATGCATTGCATGGGGATTGCTCTGTTGGGATAAACCCAAAATGCAATTTTATGGAAACTGTGTTTACAATCATTTCTACTTTCTATGAAAAAGATCATTGAAGAAAATACCGGAGTAAACATTTTCAGAATTAGCCGGAATCAGCCTAACAATGAATGCCTTAACATATGCATAAAATCTACAGCTTCATGTAATTATCAAACGCTTCTATGTGACAAAGTCAACAAAAACCAAGAAAACCTCATACGTGAATATATCAAAATTTGCGTCATTTTCTCACCGGAGAATTTGTAGTTGAAGAAGCCATTGCTATCCAATAAGTTACACTTGTAATCCACTTTGTGTTGGAACCACATCTCTTGTTCAGTAACACTATTTGTAAAGGTGTCTTTGTATGATTTGTGCATACAAAAAGTGGCTGGGATAGTTTGAGGGATAATGACTTCGCTGATTTTTCAGCAGTTTCTTCTACCTCAGAATCCGAAGTTTGAGGCGCATACTCTTCAGAGGCAGAAAGATTACTCGACATTTTGTTCTTAGAGGTGAAAGTATCAATGTAACAGACTCAGCTTCAGGAGCAAGTAATTACATTTGACTCTTCAATGATATTACAGTAACAGACCTATAGAGCATTTGCAAGCGAAGAAGTTTCCTTACTGGTGTGCAGGGTATCAATGAAGTGTTTATCAATATTTTTAGGTACCTCTTCATTAGCTCATTAACAAAATTGAAAATTTGGATTTATTTCTTAAGCCTTTTTAATTATCAAATTGGAGGCCACGCGGCACTAATATAGTCTAGCATTTTCTAATTCATGAAGGAAATTTCTTTATTTAATGTGGTTACTACTATGTCACCTTTCTAGTGTTTCCTTGTAGGTTCGAGGCCTCATTTGTATCCACGCTGCTTATTAAAGAATATCGAGCAATAATCCCTACCACTTGAAAAAATGAAACAAATTATCCCATGCAGATGATCTACACTCCTAGATTCTTGAAATAAGGGCTATGTCATTTAAGGTAGATGTATCTGGTTTCCCCTCTCACTACAGAGAAAAATCTCCGCTTTTCGAATTTTAGATGACCAAATATGGGAGTGTAAATTTCTTCATTTTTGTAGTAATCGTTTATCTGACAATGGATAATCGCTACAAAACCCTACTGAGTGAGCAACGTATAAATCTCTATTTGATGATGCATCACTGCAACGAACAGAACTGTATTTCTCACCAATATTACGCGGCTGTATGTTCATTCCATCAAAAATTTTAATATCATGCAATGATTTTTTTAGATTATTTTTGCATGCACCTCAAAATTCCCACAGTTCTGAGAGTGGAAAATGGTTAAATGTGTTGTGCAAAGATTATCTTGCCTCTATGTGTTTGCATTTTTATGGTACAAAATTTGTTCAACTGTATTGACATGACTTCTTGAAAATCCCATTATTCTTGTAATGATGATTTTCATGAGATTGCCGAATTTGCTGGAATGTTAGAATAGTTGCATGCATAGCGGAATGGCAAAGAAGATAATGCATAATGCATGTAAAACAAAATGTTTGACAGAAAAATTAGTGAAGCGAGAGTTAGCTTAATAAGTCTTCTTACTTAAACTACATAAAGAAGAATATCTTACGATTCCCAAAAATAACTAATAAAGAAGAAACGATAACTCTAAATAAAAATCTTACATGAAAAGGAAATTGTTCTCCTCCGAAGAGTCTCACTTTAATCACTCCTCATCGGGGGTTAAGTTAGTTATCACCACTCG
>JADAQX010000008.1:0-200901 GCA_015476325.1 Cardiosporidium cionae | reverse complement strand
CTCTCTCTCTCTCTCTCCTCTCTCTCTCTCTTCTCTCTCTCTCTCTCCTCTCTCACCTCTCTCTCTCTCTCTCTCAACTCTCTCTCTCTCTACTCTCTCTCTCTCTACTCTCTCTCTCTCAACTCTCTCTCTCTCTCTCTCTCAATTCTCTCTCTCTCTTCCTCACTTTCTCAACGCGCATTCTCTCTCAATTCATTTTTCTCTCACTCTCTCTCCCTCCTTAAAAAATATATTTAACCTACATAAAGAAGTGTTTTATAAAATTTATCCTTCTAATATATTTCCAATCCATGAGTTCTCAGTATTTCTAGTTTATAAAAATAGATTACTCCATAGTTTTCTTACTCAATTTAATTATTTTTACCTGCATATCCCAAGGGGCAAACCACCACAGCAATCTCACCTCTTTGCATCAATTGCACGGCCAATGAACATCCATAGGGTATGCTATCTTTTGTATAAACAAATTTTTATTATAAAAAAAAATATGTAGACTTTAAAATTTTTGAAAAAAATGGTAAAGTTTATAGGTGTTTAGAAATTTTTTTTATTTGGCTTTGAATTTAGTATGTAATTTGACTCGGTGACGAGAATATGTTTCGTATGGATGTATGCCTTCTTTTTTTTTTTTTTTTTTAATATATATAATTCTCTTTTAAAAATAAGTTGAAGTTTTGTATCTACCCTACAGGAATCCTACTATTCAAAGGAAACTCTCAAAAGAGTGTGGAAGAATGAAATTACTATAAAAAAATATAACATTACTTGCGAAAGTAATGTTTTAAAGAAAAAATATATAAAATACATTTTTTTTTAATTAGAAAATCTACAAAATAAATGGACATACGCGTAGAAAAAAGTAAAATTCTAAACAAAAAAAAATATATCAAAATCACACAAGAAATCCATTTTTTATTATTTATGAAAAGATACCAGTATATCCCAGTTGGAAACTTCGAATGCTCTCTGTTTGTAAATTTTCTACTTTTTCAAATAGTACATCTGTTTCATGCAATGGAAGCAATCGGACTGTAGATATAAAAAGAAGAGAATAGAGTTGTACTGCAGTGAAAATATTTTATCATTTCATTCTTGTAATAAAAGTATATAAAAAAAATTTCCTAGAAAAGAAAAAAAAAAGATAATTTCTTTATAAAAACGCAGTCCTTCCTCTAGTTTATTTAAATGCCAGCAATTACTTTAAACAAAACTTCAATATCCAATTATTAAAGAAAATAAAACAAAGTAATACATTTAGACGTAAAAATTCAAGAAATTTTATTATTTTTTTGAAAAAGTTAATAAAATAGTGCCAATCCTATATTTATCTCCACTTTCTCTTTTAAAAAATATAAAAGCAGCCAACAAATGAGTAAAATTTATTCAAAAAATAAAGTAGAAAAGCATGGAGAGCGACTACTAACTTTGGTCAGAAGACAGAGAGCGCTCATAAACTAAATATTTGTACACATAAAGTGATTTCTTTACACATATTTGTTTTAAAATAAAGATTCAAAACAAACCTCTCATGCTTTATCAATGAAATTTCAACAAAGAAAAGAATATTAGAACGCACCGTTATCAAAACAACAAAAAAAAAGGATGGCATCCATCATTTTCATCAGAGGTGAAAAAATTTAAAATATATCCATCAAAATTCATGTTAGAAAAAAAAAAAATTATTAAGATACAGAGTTTTAAAAAATTCAAAAAAATTCTCTTTAAGCTAGAATAAATGCATACTACTCAGAAAGAGGCTATATTAAATTTTCCATAGTTACCATAGAGATCATCTCCATAGTCAGGTCCAGAGGAGAGCTTTCAAGAAAATAAAATCACAGAAGAAAATTTTTCCTTTTATAAAGTATTTTCTTTTAAGAAACACCTTTATAAATTTTTTATAATTAAAACTACTTTATGCAATTTGAAACTTTTTATGCTTGCGACTTTCATAAACTATAAATTTGTTTAAAAAATTTATAGAGTGATATTCTAGCACGCTTATAGAAATCCAGAACAGCAAGAGTATGCATATGGAAATATAATAATATTCATTGAAAACAGAAGATTTCACTTTGTTAAATAGTCTATCCACATGCATATGCCTGCAGATATTCGTTTGCTCACATTTTGTTCTTTTATATATACATATGAAAGAGTGTCTTCATAAATTTAAATATGAATGAATTCATACAATTTTAACAAAAAAAAAAAAAGAGTGTGTGTTTGGACATTGGGTTACCCTACAGGAATATTCAATTTGAGTTTTCAAACCAATGAAAAAATCTTTCTCTATACTAGACTTGCTATAGGCGTGTAAATCCAACAACTGTGTATTAGAATAAGAGAGAGAAAATGAAAAATGTGTGAGTAAAACTATAAAAAACAATTGATTACTTAAAATAAACAACACTCTCCATGATATACTCTTTTTTTAAAGGTATCGAATGTTTTTTGATTTGAGAAGAATTTATTGAAATAAAATCACACAAATTGCAAAGACTATGCACAGTGAGGAAAAAATTATTCTTGAATATTACAGACATTTCCGAGTTTTACTAGCATTTTTATGACCAAACCATCCTGTGAGACGATACTTCGATCACCAAATTTTTCTTGCGGTGCCTCATCATCAGAATTCCAATCATATGCTGAAAGTAGCAAAAATAATAAAGAAACTTTAAACACTATTATTTACAAACTGAAAAATTAATATTTAACTAATAAATCTACACATAGAGAATACACAACTCGCCTAGCTCTGCTTATTACACTAAGAGAAGCAGCGGTGGGCTAAAAACTATAATCGCAAAACGTGGCCAGATGAGAGAGTGGAATGATGCTAGTTAATAGAAGAACAATTTTGCAGAACAAATTTGAAATTGATAAGTTGATCTTCACAGCTTTTGTATGGCCGACACTTCCTTCATCACTAAATATTTTTATAAAAAATACTAAAATTGCACAAACTGTAGATATGAGAAATGAGTAAATGTAATGTTATTTCAGTAGTGCTCTCACTTTGTATTTAAAAATGACAGATTTTTTAATAAATGTTTATACAATGAAATTTATCTACTTATAGTCCAGTTAAAAAGAGATGAAGTAAGTACATAGCATTCTCGTAAGTATACCTAATTTAATTTTTAGTGGAGAATATTCCGAATATTGATTAGGAAAAGAGAGATTATTTTAAACTCCGAAAATTACCTTCAATCGTGCTAGCTAATGCTACAATTTCCATGCGCATCAAAAATAAAATAGGATGTCGCCTCTACACTCATTGTCGAGATGTAAACTACAAACATGGTATTACGTTGCTCATGACATCTTATGCAAACAAGAATTGCTCCATTTGGCCTATTCTGATACTATTTTATTAATTCAACTACGATAATATATAGAAAAAACTACATAAAAGCACAGGAGGGAGCATTAGGAAAAGTATAAAGAGCATGCTGCAATCCCTCTTTGGCGAGATGATTCGATTAAAAGCTGGTAAGTGCATTAACAAAGAGAGTCAGGCAAATATATGGATCCGCTAAAAGAACAAATGTAAAACTATTAGCTCCTCTAGTTTTCTATTTCTGAATTGAAGGTATACCGTTGGATTCCATATCAGAATCTGGGAAGCCAGGAGTGACCTGCGCAGCTACCATTATTGCAAAAAAGTTGTATTCTGCTTGCAAAGTAAAAACAGAAAAAATTTGATCGAAAGTTCTTTCTATTCACTTAAAAACGGAGATCCTGGAACGGAACGGAGATACTTTAACAGCATTATCACCAATGAGCTCTCCAGCTATTTCTCCGATTGAACAGGGTGAAGCAGTTTCAATCAAAAGTAGATAGCACTGCATCAAGTGAACCTCCTTCAATAGAGATGGGTTTTTGTTAGCGAATCAACAGGAAGAAATTTTGAATACAGACCTATTGCACTGTTTCTTCAGAAAGAAAACTACAGTTTTACGGCACTTTTGAAAAAGCATGGCTATGGCTAATCAATATTCATAATTGATGTTCTCTTCATCAATGACAAGTTTCTACCAGCGCAGAATCAAAGAAGATGGAACAGGAGTCACCAGAGTAGTTTCATAGACATCCAGTATTATTTGTGCAAATTCGAGCACAGTAAAATCACCGAAGCTGTCATGGATGGTGGACCAGCCTAACAGTATTGCAATTAGCGATGTGAAAAACGTTAACTCTACTAAGATATAAATTGCTAATCAAATTATTTGGAAAATATAGGCTCCTAATAAAACTAGATCGCTAGAAACATCTCTCAAAAAAAGTATCAGATAGCTAGGTGTTTTATTTAACTATCCTACCGCCAGTTTGAATAGTTCCTTTTATCATTAAGTTTCATTATATCATTTTCCTCCACCTGTTTAGGTAATGTGTGTAGTATTAAAAGAAAATGAAATTGGAGAAAGCAGCCCTTGATTTTTTTGCGTAGTATTTCGAACTCTCTGTTCTTTACTCCTAATTCATAGCCATATTGCGGAACAACTTATTCCTCCTTGATCTATAAAATTCCCCTAAGTGAACGTTGTTTTTCCCCTTAAAACAAAAGCAGCATGCGCTACTGCGCAGATATGAAAAAAATAAAAATTGTACGTATAATACAAAGGGTCAATTTGGTTTTCTTTGGTCTTCTTTTATGCCTGAATAACTCTTTGCTAAAGATAATGATTCAATCTCATGTTTGGTTTATAATCATAATTTGCTTGGTGCGAATATACTGAAGACATAAACTGCAAGATTTCTCATTTTTCTATATGGTATCGTTTGTTTTGGTTATTTGGAAGTAGCCGAACCAGTTTGCTGACAACAATATGCTTCTGTGAAAATAGGATTGTCCATATATTTATCATTTTTTCGTTCAGACTGTATATGCCAAAATTTTATGTAGTGACAGCTCAATAGTATCATATTTTGTTGCAACATTTTGAAGAATATTGACTGCATAGCTAAGAGTTTCTAGCAAATATATAATGTGCAATATGCTAAGTGAAGGGAGCTGATATGATATTTTTGTTTTTCGAAGGTAATCACGAAACAGGAGTGATTTGTTCCACATGCTGCGCAACTATTCTTTGTTACCTGTTACAATAAATAAAGAATCACGTAGCGACAATTAACGTTTTGGCAAAAATGGTAAAGCACAAATTACTACAATGCTATGAAAACTTTGAAATAAGCCTGATAATAAAATTTTTGCATATATGCATTTCAATGTCATTTTTATAAGTTTCTGATGTTCTTTGAATTTTGTTTTGCTAGCTTTTCCCGGTTTCAGTAAGAGCACGTAAAATAACCGTAAATTTTGTTCGCTGGAAAGTAGAGCATACTCTTCCTCAGAAGATTAAATATATCTTTCTGTAACCAAGCCTACCATTCTATGACTATAATCCGTTGAAAAATATTAAGTTTGTCGCAATATTCGAGATTGCTGGCTATGTTTGAACTATGGGAAGCGGCACTTTATATCTATTGTCGCCTTGGATAATCCCTTTCGCATCCTCATTCCCTCCATTTGGGCCGCAGTGCTATAACGATCTCTCTCTCAAGGAAGTAACAGTTATTTCCGCACTGATTGTTCTGCATTGAAGTAATTATTGAGTTCTTTTACCCTTTTCTTAAACTAATAGAAAAAGGAAGTATAGGAATAAATACAGTTTAAAACTCAATGAATAAGAATTGGTACACTTTTCGTGAGTTGAAGGTAAATACAGCTTGCATATATTTTAAATCCTTACTTTTGATGGTTTGCCCTGCCTCTCATCTTGCATATACTTATCCTTCTAATTAATCAGTCGGTTCGTAATTTGTATCGGTTTCATGCACATATTCACTTGCTACTTGCGTAGCCTCGGATCCTTTGCTGGTAATATACTAAACAAGAGCGCTAGAATGGTCGTATAATGCTTCATCTAACCGTACCAACGCGGCACCTCAAAAAGCATTCATTTATGTAGTTTTAGAATCCTTTGGCTTCTACAGGGATATTCAAGAAAAAGAATGTAGCCCGGATGTTGTTCTAGATGCCCCACTGTCTTGATTATTCAGCTTTGCAAGCAATATTGCTCTATACCGCAGCTAATCTCATTGGAAAAATAGGAAATGTCTGGAAGTTTTTGCAAATGAGAGAGCAATTGGGAGCTTACAAAAATGATGTGGAGTCAAGCAGTAAAGAAAAATACATCTATCAACGCACTTGCTGTAGTTGTGTTTTGTGTTTTGCAGGTTTGTTTCTAGTTACAAAAATGAATCTTTCTTCTGCATATTTCACTTAGTATGTTATAAAAAGAAAATACTTTAAGTAAAATGGCAATTCTGTACTCATTAGATTATTGCTACAGCACTACATGCTAGTTAATCCCGATGATAATGAGATGGATTTGTTGTGAAGGAATACGAACCACATCTTGTCTTTCAAAATACGTTCTACTTATATTTTTCATTTTATCAACAGTAGAAATTTTGAGTGGTTGCGGAGGTATTATAGCAAAGCATGGTCTTGTTCAGTTAATTTACATTATTTGGTATATGTTATTTTTTCTTATCGTAATGAAATGAACTACTCCATGTATTTTATAGGTAAACGCCGTTGATTGTTCCACTTTTTCAGCCTTCGTTTGTTGGCCTAAAAGAGGTATATTGGCAGAAGCAAATTATTTTCGCAGGTAAGAATAATTCATTTAGTTTAAAAATAAATATGGTTTATTCCTTTCTTAGTTTTGTGTGTTGATACAGCAGGGACATGTGGGAGGAAAATTAAACTTTCTATGCTAAATTGGTTACTGAAATTTTTATAAAACTACTGTATCCATTTTGGTAATTTTTATTTTCTCAGTTGCTTTATTTCAATCGTTTCATACATTATTTGAGGCATTTCTATAAAAGTATTTCTTTAAATTGGATGCAAAATATTTTCAATTTTTATTTTGGTTCTCTTCTCTAAGATTGATTTATCTCAGCATTCTAAATTTGCAAGCAATTTGTATTTTTAAATGTCAGTTTTGCGAACTCAAATTTGTTGCATTTGATGAAATCTAAGCGTAATCTCTATCGCAAATCCAAAGCAGATGTCACTAAACCTGATATTAAATTGGACGAATTTTTTATTGGAAAGTATGGCGTTGAATGGAAAATTCTTAATGTGAAAGAGGTTGGGTATAATTTTTTTCATGAATAAAGTAAAATATATTCCGTGTAAATGAATGTTGTATTACTAAAAAATTTATTGTAAAAGATTTGGCACATTGATGTATTTTTCGAGCGAAATCATTTACAGTCTAAATCAGATCTTACTCGCAACGTTTTTCTTCTGAAAAAATGATTCTAGTTTTTGCAAGTACATTTCATTATTTCTTCTAATCAATCAGAAATTCAATTGGCGACACCGTGATATGCAGTCTCCTCCTCTACGAACAAGTAGATTTGAGCTTAGTGGTATGAAAGGTTTTCAGCTAAAATATTGGCCACATGGGAACAGTTGCTCGAAAATTGGGTATAAAGGAATGGCATGGTTTGCTTTCGAATGTGAACTACGTTTGTTGGCTGTTGTATTCGACATGGAAGTTTATATAATTAAAACTTATTTTACTGTCATTCATGTTCAAAAATACTATCTTCTGCATTTTAACATTTTTGATGATATAATACTTTTGAATAAATAGATATTGCGCCCTGCATCTCTTTCAACCGGAACATTGGCAAAACGTAGATGCAGAGATTTATCTGTTTGTTGGTAAATTCGAACGAGGCCCATTCAAATTCCGAAGCCAGGAATATTTTCAGGTAATGTTGACAACCTTGTTCCTATATCACGCTTGCATTTAAACTTACAGTGTAGGATATATTGTTATTGTAAAAAAGAAGATATTTTCTGTTAAGTTGTGTAAATTATTCTTCAGGCTGCACACTCTCTCTGTAAATCTCAAGACCTAGATTTATCTAAGGATGAACTTGTTGTGGGAGTTAAATTTGCATAATTTGACTGATATCAAAGCTTTGTTACCGGCGATGTCGCTAATGAGCGTATGCACTACTACGTCTTCCTTCTCATTGGTTTGAGTATCATTCAGTATATTGATTACATAAGTCTTTCACTAATGCTCTATGCCCCAAGATTTAATAGTGCATTCTAAAATCTTCTTGTTTCCTACTGTGCTTTTGAAATGCTTGCTGAGGGCAATTAAGTATACTTAGCTAAAATATGACCCAAAATTACTTTGCTTCCTTGATGCGATGTCTTGCGGATTTATTGTTTTAAAATGGTGTAATTCCAAACATATATTCTCCTTACGCTTTTTTTAATATATTAAATTCTGTGACATGGAGATGTTTTTGATTTTTGATGCATTTTCTTGTACCAAATTATTGTGATTGTAGTATAATTTTTCTGAAATGCTTACAATTTTACGCACAGTAGTTTTGAATGCTTCAATTTTTGTGTCTTTTACTTTTTGTTGGTTCTTTGCAGACCACCGTAATATTGTACTGGAAATGTATAATAAAACTATACAGTTTTAAAATTGTTTAGTCTATGTACGTAGTTGAGATGTTTCGCGCATTAGTTTTATCTTGGGCAAGAAGTAAAAATAAAAATATTTTGACCTGCAGAAAACGGTTGCATCTTTCGTTTATATTTTGTAATAAGTGGTAGAAAATAAGCAAGTCTGATATACAAGGCTTCGCTGGATCTCTGTATAGTTATTAAATTAGGCATTACTACTTGCCATGCAGGGAATATTTATCAATTTTTCACTTTACATATGGCGATTATTCGCAATTCAAAACTAATAAACACGAAAATTTGAACAAATACGTTATGTATACAGTGATGAGCTTTCTAAGAGGAGTGAGTTGAAAAAAAACTTGCCACGTTTTACAGCCAGTTGAATTATACCTTCTAAATCGGCTCCTTATTCTTGCAGAACAAATCTCTGAAATACCTTGAATATTATTATTTCAGGGGAAACACAATTCACTTTTAAAGGAAAATTTTGCATTTCCAGTTCTCTGTCATATTCTTGTTACTGTCTATTTGCCAGAGAATTAAAGATACCCAGTGTCAAAGCCTGCAGTTGAGCAATCATATTTTCGCTAAGCTGTAAGGAGAGAAAACGTGAAGTTGCTAGGTCATAGGCTGATTTGTAATTGAAGAAAGAAGTTTTTTGTGCGAAAAGAGTATGTACTGTTCGGTTACTGATTTCGATTACCAGTTTGAGATGAAGTATGCGTGTCTAGTGCATTTTTATAATTTTCTTTAGTAAGCAAAAGCAGTCCAAATCAGATTTCCTTTGTTTGTGATAAGGCAGTGCACATTATCAACTTGCTTCTATACATTGTGAAATGTAATGCTGCACTATTGTTGTAATTACAGAGGACGTGCCAAAAACGAATTTATTTGGCTTCTTATGCATCCTTAACACGCATTTATTTTGCTAACAGGATACCAACACAAACGTTACTTTATGTTTTACTTTCCTGTTTTTATTAATTATAAACAAGCATTGAGCACACTTACAATCAACTTAAATATTTCCAGTCACAGATATGAAGTGCAAACCCAAATTGAAATGATAAACAAAAAATTATATTTCACAGCAATCAAACAAAACCTTCAACTCGCGTTTTCAAGATAACCACTCTTGATTCTAAAAAGAAAAAATCAACATTCCATTTTTATCGCGAGCTTGTTGGTAAATGCCAATTTATCTAATATTTCTGTTTCATGAAGCCGCTTTCCCATTTTCTTGCGACAAAGGCTTCCTTTTTCTCCAATCCAATTAGGTAGCTCTAAAATAAATTTAGTAAAACAAATTCGCTACCGATAATCCAACAGTACACATACATGAGGAAACTGAATTTCGTTAACCTCAAGTTTATAAACGTTCTTTTTCCTATACTGATAAAGGTATACTGCTAATAGACGACATATAAAATGACAAAGAATTGATTAACCAAGAAGAATTGAATTGGGGGGGATTATTGCCAAATTGTCTCATTGTTCACTTTTTCGACCAAGCAAGGACAAGCGTAGATTTCCACGGACATGCGGAACAATATAATAGAAAAAATATAACATGCGATAAAAGTATTTAACTCGTTTGTCGTAAATACTTATTACAATATTTCCCAAAGTAAAAATTACAATTGATTACTAAAAAATGTTCAACTGCTTGCACTGAAAGACAAATTAGGAGGTTCACTACATAAAAGACAAGCCAAATGACACAATAATACTTGTAGCTCTTCAGCTCATTTTTCCCCGAAACGCTGAGACCGGCAGTATGTGTGTGTTATACCGCAACTTTTAGCCTCGCTTTGAATTAATTATGTTGGGCTTCCCTACTAGTAAAAATTGTACAGCTTAGTTTAGAGAAAGTTAACTCCAAAAGATTACAAGCTACCCACAAACTCGTGACTTATGTGATGTAAAGAAAGGAAAATTTGCAACATGTGAGCGTAATCCTTTTTCTCACACAGAAAATTTGAGTTCATCATCGCCAAATATACCAAATGAAGCAGATTTTCATTTCTTCCGTTGTGAAATATTAATTGCAACCGTTCTTCCATTTAGTTGTATACCTTTATAAAATTATTGTTGCTACTCAGCTCTATTGAAGCAATTTCTCACGTGTGTTTCCGTTGGTCATTGCACTGCGAAGAATTCTGTTACGTTGGTTCGCAATCATTTCCATTTGGGTGTTAATCTCAGAGGTATCACCTTTCATGGAAATAATTTTAGCATACAAAAAAAAATCAAAATTTTTGTGTTTGCTTGCCTTATTTTTCATTCTCATGATGCGCATCCGCTGACGTGTCATCATGTGGATTTACGGAGGACGGATTCCACTACGATTGCGAATACAGAGTGCACGCGAAAACACAGTGTACTAGTTAAGAATTTTGATGGAATTACTCCATCTTGTGTTGAGTTTTGGTGGATACACCACGCTTCTTGCAATGATATATGATATAAAGTTGCTCGACTAGAGGGATAGCAACTGCATTCCGATATTTAATATTTTACAATTACCATTGTCTTATTTTTTGTATACTTACTCATGCAGGGTACTTTTCTACATTATTAACCGCGTTGTATGATGATAAGCAACGCTCATTTTCCAAAGTTATCGCTGTAATGAGTTTATTTAATGATTCAAATCGCTTAAATTATATTTCCTCTCCATGCGACTAGCTGTTCGACAAGTAAAATCCCGCTAAACCACGGTAAAATGCAATCGTGGCATGCTCTATTGCAGTCCAGATGCTTTTACAGTACTTAAATTCAAGCTGTCTGCTTGTAAGCAGTGGAGAGAAAACCTACTATTGGGCTGCCATTCCTCTTGGAGTTTTGCATGTGTAGGAAAACCTGAGAAATTCCTCCAGCAAATTCCAACATGGAGGACTCAATGGTGTCATCTAATCGCATTAATCTATCCTTAGGGGAAAAAAAAATTACAATACGGTCGCTGAAGTTCTACTTTTTGCAACTGCTAAGTGAATGGTTTTCCAGATATGCAGAATTTGTGTACGATTATAGCTGGTGCATCATAATATCCTCGGCATTCCTATCACTCGCTTTGGGTAAGTAATGCAAATCATATGTAATTTACAAATTTAGAAAATAATGATTTTAAAAACAAAGTATAAAATTGTTTTTCCTGCTTTTGAATTAATTGTATACTACTTCGAGTATTGGTTTTTAAGCAGCTGTAATTGTATCTCCTTAGCTTCTTTCGAAATAGGTTGGCAGTAACCTAATCAAAAATTTTCTCATTCTTTTGCAGGAGTCGGTTTTGCCTACAGATCTTCTGAAAGTGAAATGTACAAACTGTACTCACTTCCTTCTACAACAAGCGTGTTTTCAAAACGAAGACTTGAAGATAGGTTTGCACCTGAGAGAATTATACAAATTATACTTTCCAGTAACCAGGACAACCTTAGCAATAGAACAATTAATAAAATTCGAGCGTTGGATAAAAGCATTCGGAACATAGAAATAAAGCCTGAAAGTTTAACAACAGATGAATTTCAAAACCCGCTTAATGCTGCTATTTTGCAAATAAATAATATGACAGGTATATTTTTGGCAATGGTAATTCAATAAAAATTCGCTTGCTTTGTTTTACCTTTTGGATTAACAAAATGGTCATACTTTAATTACGCTTTGATATTGTGTTTTCAGATATCTTACGTTTTGAGGATGTGTGTTACAAAGACATAAAAGGCATCTGTATAACTTATTCTATACTAGATGCTTATATATCTGAAAGTTTGTATGGGCGACCATTAATTGGAAAAAGATTTCCACAAATTTACAACCTTCAAACTAAAAAAATGTTTACCGCAGATTTAATCTTAGGGAACATGACAGTAAACAATTTTCCAAAAGGGGAAATATTTGTTATTATGAATGCAACATGTACGAATTTTTAGTTATAAATACTTTGTAAATAGCTGTAAGTGCACAGGATGCAAATTAGAAGATAACATATGTAACAGTACTTTTTGTGGAGTTAGATAATTAGAAAAAGTATCTTTATTTACAGCATTCTCTATGACTTACATTTTAAATGGTTCATCAACATGGAGACATTACAGTGCCGCATTTGAGAGTGCTGTTGGAGATCTCCTTCAATCATATGCCATTGATGGAATGAGGATTTCATACAGAACAGAGCGATCCGTGAGTAAGTTGGAAAACTATTTTGACGTTTGTGTGCAAATTTAAAAGTTCTATTGAAAAAATGTTAAACTTATCAAGTGCTTGGGAACATTGCTTACAACAAAATGCATGCTTTTGTTTTAAAAGATGATGAGCTTTATAGATCTTCCACAATGGACCTCTGGGATTTTCTTCGCCTAGTTATAGGTATATCATTGCTTGTCATCTACTCAACTTTCAGCAAAATATCTTGCAGCTATCGGTTAAAGTAAGATGTTTATACAAACAGTAGAGAAAGGATACAGTTAAAAAAAGTTTTTGCGCTGGAAATGCAATAGATTGCCTATTGTTATTGGTGTTAGAAATTTTTGTTTTAGCTAGCTTTTTTATACACTTGAAGCTGTCTTTAATATTAATTTCAGAGCCCTTCCAATTCTAATGGGTATTTTATCCTCACTACTTGGATACATAGGTGGAGTTGGCTTTATTTACATTTTAGGAATAAAGCATGTTCCACCGGCAGAAGCTACCCCATTTTTGGTATTTGTTAATAAAAAAATAATTGTTTTATGATTTTTATTTCGTTAACATAGTAACTGTTGTGATGTTAAGCCATATTATTTATTGTTGAATAATGAATAAAAAATAAAAACAGGAATAACACAAGTTTGCTTTGTTATTATAATGATGCGTCTAAATCAATGAAAATACATTTTTATTTCTAAACTAATTGTAATAATATTTGTATTAATTTATGCATAGGTTGTTGGAATAGGAGCAGACGATTGTTTTGTTCTTATAAATTCTTATGCACTTTCATTTATGAGCAAATCATCACGAATTCGGATAAAATGCACTTTGAAAAGTGCAGGACCGTCGATAACAATTACAACTGCTACAAATTTGATTGCATTCTTTGTTGGATCATTGTCACCATATTATGCTATTTCGGTGTTTTGTATTACAAGTGTTTTCGCACTGACTATGGCATACTTTATGTGTCTTACCTTTTTTTTTGCATTTTTATGCATTGATGCACGTCGCGAGGAAAAAAAAAGGTTTCCGTGCGACATTGTATGGAGTTGTTGCCGAGAAGATTCAGAAGCTAATTTGAGTATTGTTAAAGAAGAAAAATCAGTTAATTCACTAAAGAAAGAAAAACAAAGCAGTTCCCCACACCAAGAAATGAGTGATCCTTCATTGTCAGAACACTTTTCTTTACCAACTGACCTAATTGAAAGTACGCAAGAACAGCCACCTTTGCTTTCATTTTCCGATTCAGACAAAACATTATACAACACCGAAACAGTATCAATATATGAGCTCGTCTCCGCTCAAGTTAGGCATTTTGGGTTTTATTTAAAGAAACAAAATGCTTCAACAAAGATGCGTTCTTCGTCATTGCAAAAAGCAGATTTAACCACACAAGGCCCGCAAATAAATGAAATTCACCAAACTTCAGCTCATGAAGAAGGAATTTTGTGTCAATTTGACACTGAAATACTTTCAGCATGTCAAGATCTTTTGATTGAGAATAGTGTTAAATCTCCTGTGATAGTGCACTCTGAATTAGCTAACCTTGCTAAAATAAATGAAGACTTTTCAAATTCATTTGCCAATGAGGAAGAGCACAAGTATGCAATGCTTAATGGGTAGTGTTTAGTGTAAATTTTTTTATTAATGTATTATACACAAATTTTACTGCCTGAAAATTTGTTTTAAATTTTATTTGGTTCAGTCAAACGGATCAACAAAAACAAGAGACAAAGAATTTGACGATTTTATCATTTAATGAATCTGATCAAATCTATTTTCATGCCGATGATGAACACTCAAATAATTCAAGAACTGTTACAGTTGTTAATAAGGAAACGCTACAGACAAAGTCAAAAAAGAAATTTAAGTATGAGGAACCAGAAGGAACAACTGGAAAAAAATTCAGAATATTTGTTACACGCTATTACGGAAGGTATGAAGAGACTTCAATTTATCAAAGATTTGTTATTATAGAAAACTTCCTTTTTTGTGTTTCTTAATAGCACTATTTTATTGGAGCACATCCAAAACTTTTAGTCAATTAAAATTACTATTAAGCTCGGAAACATGCTACTTAAAACACGCTTTGTGTGCACTCTACTCAATGGAAGGGCACTGATAAAAAGTTATTCGCAACTTTTCAAATATGCTTAATTAGCATTAACTGCTTTAAAGTAGTATGTTGTTTTTTTAATTTTTTTATTCATTATTTTAAACATTTCTACGAAATGAATAACAAACTTGTTACATTTTGTGTTTTCAGGTTCTTATCAAATCCTTACGTAAAAATTGTTGTGCTCCTTGTATTTGCCGCCCATTTCTGTTTTGCTGGAGTTGGATTTTTGTCGCTCAAAGCTGGTTTATCTTTACAGGATGTCACCCCTCCAATTTCATATTTAAGGGTTAGCGTGAAAACGTTTTCTACAAGCATATATTTAGATTCAAATTAGTAACTGTTTTTATCGCAGGACTTTTATCGTTCATCTAAGACATATTTCTCAGCTTATGGTGATAGAGTTACTGTTTTTTTCCCAAATGTGGAAATGTGGGAAAACAAAGCAATGCAACAACAGTTAATGATTGTTAGTGACGAAATAGTTTCCTTAGACAAATCAATTGTGTCAAATGGAATGTATGCATTTCTGAAAGAAAACATGGATACTCTGCAAGATGAGAATGTAACAGAATTTAACGAACGGTATGCTCACGTGTTTCAGTTCTTCGCGCGATGTATATCAGTTTTATGAATATCAACGCATCCCCGAAAAGTGCAAACCACATTGATTTTATTTTAAATGTTAATTTTGCAGCCTCAAAAAATGGTTAGATACAAGTCCTATCGGAAATTTATTTCGTAATGATTTTCAATTTGATGGATCTCGCAATCAACTGCTTGCCTGGAAGTTTTTTTATTTTATGCCCTATGTGGAGACCACTCTAGAAGCTTACAAACAATTGGATAGCGTTCGGAAATTGCTCCAACGACAAAAAGACTTCTTTCATGGAGAAGCATATACACCACTTGCAGTAATGTGGGAAAGCGACGCAGTTATTTTTCGACTGACCCTTGTAAATTTACTTATTGCTGTGGGTGCAGTTACGTTGGTATGTCTGCTAAGGTACATCAAATATATGAGCAAACTGCTGCCATTAGGTTTCTTTATAATTTAATTAAATTTACTCACTGTCAAAATCAGATTTCTTTTATTTTAATTCCGGGAATAATGTCAGCCATTTTGGCCATGGCAATGATAATTACAGTGGATTTGTGCTTGTTTGGATACATGAGCTTTTGGAATTTAAAATTAAATATGCTCACAATGGTCAATCTTCTCATTTCAATTGGTATGGCTTGCTTAATATACACAGCTACAAAGACATTATAATTTAAATACTACGATTAAATTTTTTCAGGCTACAGTGTGGACTACACAGTACATATCATACATACGTTCACACACTGTCTTGCCTCACATAAAAATACTCGCATGGTTGAGACGTTGGTTATTATGGCGAATCCGTTGACTGACGGTATGATCTCCACATTTCTACCAGTGGTGATGCTCGCTACAGCAAACAAAGTGGCTCTCGTTATCTTTTTTAAAATGATGATGATGGTAGGCAAATAGTTCTATGTAGCCTCTGTCAAGATTGCAAAGTATCAATGTTGTAATTATTTGCTGCGATGCAGGTGCTACTATTTGCATATGCTGAAGGATTAATTCTTTTACCTGTTCTACTTTCTTTGATTGGACCAAAATCCACAGAAAAGTAGCCCAATAAATTTTAAGATATCACAAGCAAGCATCTCGATTTAGCTGATCAAGATCACAGAAAAGTTTAGTTAACTATAGAGGAAATTTTCAGTATTACTGCGGTCATTCGTTGGCTTGTCAAACAAGCCATGATTGTAATCACTGCTAAGGAGCACAACAATTTATACAAAGCCTCATTTTCCAACTCCATTCCTTTACCCAACAAAGCACAAGCAAGGACTTTAATATGCAACATAGCTTAAAATCTATAGCAAAAGTTATTTTCACGAGTTTATGGAATTTAAATATTTTGTTTTATATAAACAGATTATCTAAGTTATTCGCGATATTTAAAAAGACTGACACGATCTACTTACTATATTGCTATAATTTCTGTTATTATACCTTTATGTAATGTATATTTATCGAGCAAAAATATCAATAAAATTATTAATTGGAAATTATCGAGAAAAGATTCCCAATGCTCTATGAGTTAGAGCTGCAAAACCATTGCTTCAGGTGAAGTTCTTTTTAAAGAATTGGGCGGATCGCTAGCTTGTAAGGGTACTCGAACCGTCATTCTGAAGAGTTGGAATTTCAGATACTCGCTTGACCTTTAAATTCATTATTGTTGTTAATGCGTTATCGCATTTTTTGTGTGTGTTGCCATTTTCACAAAACGACGTTAGAATCAAGTTGCGATCAGAAACAGGAATTTCAAGGGTTGCCTACAAATTTTTCTAACGTTTCTCTTTGCTCAAATAGCATTGTATGAAACGGAGTTACGTGGTAAAATTTCCCTTTAGGTAACTCAATTCCATCCGCTAAAGAGACATCATTTACTTGCAGAAAATAGGAATGTGTGTCTTTCTCAGGTTTGCAAGGATTGCCAAGTTGAATTTCCAATCGGTATTTCCCATTTTCAGGCAATGAAACAGACCAAAAGTTAGCGGAGCAATCCTATCGCATTTTCATATATTTTTTCATTGTAACAAAATAACCGGTCAGAATGACTTACTTTTCCACTTCTGCAAGCTTCGTTAGCAGATGGCAAGGGGAAAGAAACCCCACCAATGTTAAGTGGATTTTGATGTCCATCTGCGTGGCAGCTTTCGGCCTCAGCAGGACGTAACCACCCTTTAATTACAATCTCACAATGAAACAACAGCATAGGAGTGAAAGCACGCTGCTTTACCATAAAATATACCACCATGTTTCTGCTTTATATCACCGCTATCTACTAAAATATCCTGCGTATCCAAAAGACTCAGCAAGATACAGAAATAATTTGCGCCAAAGCTTACTGGAGGAAGAGGTAGAGCAGTTTTTGATCGAAATGAAAAAAAAAATTCCACTACTTCTTTTTCTAATAAATCATCCGAGCAATGCGAAGAGGAGAGTGACACAGAAGACTCTGCCGGACCATGCGCCAAAGACTGAATGCCATTTCGTGTTTCTGCTGAAAAGGATTTCTGTGGCCCACCTATAGTAACTAGCACTTTGCAATTGTTCATATTAGCAGAGTTGCAAATTCCAGCATGTATGCTGGAAGAGCACAAAGAAGTTTCTGGGGCATAGTCGTTTGTTCCATAAATATTTCCATCAGGATATACAAGACATTTGTAAGGACATATTATGAGAAATTGCTCCCCTTCTTGCAAAGGAAGGAGGGATGGTATGCGTTCTACAGTGGTGTGACATTTCTGAGAGAAATAAAAAATTTTCTTTAATGGAAACTTGCGATGCTTTGTAACAAGTGCTTAAACCTCAATGTGGATTTCCTGCATATCAGATTCTAGTAATTTTTTATGGGGCAAATTACATCGTGATCCAATAAATTCAAACGATCCCCCGCTATCATGACCACTGGCAAACATCTCGACTATTTCTAATTTCACCTGTAACACATTTTGTGCGGATTATTGTTTATTCTTTCTCTCATTGACCTAACTCACAAAAGAAGTGACAACATGGGGAAATAATTGATGCGTATTGTGGTCCAAACTATTGGTATGTAAAATTTGAATTGTTTGGACATCTTCATCATCTTCCTCTTAAATAATATTTTATACTGGATAAAATCAGCTCAGTTTACTGCAAATATTTCTTTCACCAGAAAAAGACAATGAAATCTCCTTAGGCCAGGTTGTCGGGTCATCGCGTGGCTTGAATCGAAATTGGGTTCTGCGAATTCAAGGAATGGCATTATTGATAAAATGTATATAATATTGGTGGCGTCCCTACATCTGAACAGGTCTCTTAAATTTTACAGTAATATATTCCCCGGCCCCTAGAAAGTTTTTGATCTCGTAATATGCAGGGAAATTTCCACATTGCATTGTTTGCTCACCATTGCCTCCTTTGGTTCTCCAGATTCCATTTCTTTTGTCAATATGTTTTCCATTCAATCCAGCTTCACATCCATATCCTTCGGATTCAAGCGAAGAAGCACTACATTCTGCAAAATTCTGTCCCCCAACTAGAGAAACTACTTCTTCATCTCCACCTATGTATAGGAACGAAAGCAGCACCTTTTATAAATTTTCGCTAGTATAAATAATTTTCACTGTTGTAAATTTACCGCAAGAATCGAATTGTGCCGATATTTGCTCTAAGAATAATAAAACTCGATCTGTGGAGTGCTTTAAAGCTAGCGCTATATCCCCCCCCTCGTGAAGCACGATGAACCAAATTCTCCAAGTGTCACTGTGAGATGCTCGGGTATAGAAAGAAGGGCTTAAGCGAATTGACAATGTATCGTCTGTTTCATGGACCTTCCAGTGACTGTTAGCCACGGGTTTTAAGGGAAAAGGTCTGTCTATTGGAGCAGCGACATACACAGTAGCGGGAACATTCACATGAATGGAAATATGCGGCACTGTACTGCTACGTGTCATTTTTATCAATTTGGTTCCAACATAACGCTGTGGTATATCAGCAATAAATGCATCGGAAGCATCCATAAAAGCAGGTTCCCCTTCATGTAACCAACTTAATTGAAACTTGGATGGGTCAAGGCTAAAAGAGTTAGATTGTGCTCTAACGTTCGATATTAGAAATAACGTTCAGCCTTAACTTTACCCTGAAACTTTTAAAGGTACAGCTGGATTCGTTTGAAACAAATATTGCCTCGGGATTATTTCTTCTTCATGAATATTTGATTGCCAGAAAACTCTGCATGTAAGCATATAACGAAATCTCACCAGATGGGCTAGCAATCTTTTGCTCTAATTAATATGGTCTCACTGTAGAAAGCTTAATTCCACGTTTTTATACAAGAGGGCCGATGCATGAACCATCTCCAATAGCACTCTATATTTTTGACCCCCTTCTAGGCGTTGCGGCGGTGAAACTCCAGTACCAATTTTTGCGCGCTCAATAAATGAAAGTATAGGGATTGTGTTAGCTGCCGCATTGCGTTCATTTGATTCGGTCATGCGGTCAACAGCGACAGTTTTATCATTTAAAAATAATCGAGCTCCGCAATCCGATACTAAGATGCAATAATTTTTTGTATGTGAATATTACAACGAAAATCGAAAATACCAATTCGAAAAGTAAAAATTCCTGTGTGTGGCGCTAGAAGGTATCCATCCCATCCTGCATGCTCAAAAGGCAATCAGGATAATAATTCAACCTAGGTTTTGATCATTATGTTACGCACGAATTGAAAATTTTTGGGATGATACTCCTTCAATTGGACCAGAAGCACTGAAATGAAAGTTGACTTCCTTATCATTCCTAAACCCGCGTGGTGCACCTTCGAAGAATGGATTGTTAAAAAAACTGCCGCGTAGACCATCTGGCCAGGGGTTTTCATCGTAGCTAAAGAATTCGTTTAACAGCAAGCTTTGTCAACTTTTTTGGATGTATGTTTTGCACCCTTTCGTTGATTCACAATTCTCTTTGCTTTCTAAGGCTGCTTTTCTATCCTTTTCTATTTCTGTTTCCACTTTCTGGATGGTGCTGCGGATCACTTCTGTTTTCCCCATAGTTTCTTCAACTTTTTCCATACAGTGGTGACTTCTTGAAATAATACTTTCAATTTTAGAAATTCTAGCAGCAATAGATTCATGTGGAATCCCACATGTAGCATTGAATCTGTCAAAGTAGAACACTGATGGACGAAGGCTCAAGTAGTTGCGTTAATTTCTTATAACCTATTCAGCATATCTTGTATGCGAAGTGCCTCCGCGTCTAGCCGTGCCACCTAAAATTGCTTGCAATTTCCTCGTAAACTTTGCTGTATAGTGGAAGTGCTAATTTCACCATTTTTTCTGCTTCTGCTGCTTTAAATTCAAATGCATCTCGTAGCTTTGCTCTAACGCTATCTGGACGATTTGCATTTAAGTTCATAGATAGTATTTTATTGTTAACATAGTGTCGCTTTACCATAAAATAAGGGAGGTCTGCAATAATTCCAGTCTTTTGGCCCTTTTCCTAGTAATTGAACTTCTACGTAGCACCATTCTCTACCTGTAAAACATAGGATTTGTGTAAGCTCCACACTAGTATTTGATGATATTGACATATATTCTTGCCAGCAGAGCCATCAGGTGAGCGAGCATCAGTACAATCAGTGTAAGTTTGATCATCTTGCACAAAGGCAGCAGCACAAAGACGACCGTCAATGGTCTTTCTGAATCTCTGCCTAAATTCAGTAAGTTCTTGCAGAGGGGCACGATCATATGAAGTATCCTTAGCTTGTTGAGCTAAACATAGTCCAGCACTCAATAATCCTAGCAATAAGATGTAGCAACAGATCATTCTGCGTAGACGGTGCTCTACATTAGGTTATGTTTTTCATGAGCATGCACAATGACGTAGGAAAAACTAATCATGTTGCTTTCATGTTGAAGAGTAGTTGCATGTCAAAAAATTGGTGATGTATGTACATTGGCGGAACGTGTTTGAAATATTTAATGCCGTTGTAATTTTGCCCCGATTATTAGCTGCTTCGTGAAAACAAGCAGTTGATCCAATCCCGTTTTTTTGGTAATTATTTTACTCATAAAAATGAGACGGATTTATTGTTTAACATGTTCAGTTTGCATTACTAGAATAACTCGCTAGGAAAATTGAAGCATTGTTTTTGTAAATTGGCTGAACAAGCTGTCACAAATTTCTTGAAAAGGTAGCATGATAAGAGAATACATTGTGCTGAAATAAGCAAAACCATTGGAATCTGTTAATTTTATCATTTGACTGCAACTCAATCCATTGCAGTAGTAGTGCGGTTCATGCGTAATGCGCCAACGTGATCTTGGGCACCCTACATTAGTATCTACCATAGTGATAATTCTAGTCCGTTTGCTATCGTGGTTATTATGCTGACTGGAGAATTACTCTATTCAATTCATGTTAAACATATTTTCTTTATTATCCATTGCGTGCATTGAATTTTAAACCAGCTGCTGCCCATAATTAAAAAGTGCAGGTTGCGCATTCATAAAGAATCACTTCATAATGAGCGTATGTAATATTAAGCGATCGGACAAGAAATTTTAATGTAACAGTAATACAAATTGAAAAGCAGTCCTAGTCAATTCTTTCCAACAATCGCTAGTGAGAAATTGAAAGCATACAACAAAATTTGGCGAGTAGAGATCATACTATAAAACAGTTAAATTGGAAAAAAGCATCAAAGAAATGATACTATCTCAAGAGCGACCGTAGACAAATCATCATATTGTTTTGCTTTACTGATGAAAAAAAATTATGCACGCGACAACAAATGGACATAAAAATTAATCCTTCTTTAGTGAATGAAAAAAATTAAAAGTTCCTAGAAAAAAAATATTGCTGTATTAATCCTTTTGAGGCAGTACATAATGACAAGATTTACTATAAAAAAGTAAGCGTAGTTGCATATATCATCAGAATGAAATGCTCAAGGTGTGATTTTCCGAAGCTTCCCGTAGGATTGATATTAGTTTATCAAAGTACATGAATCAAATCAGTTGGTTCATTTTTTATATTAAATAAAAAATTATAGAAGGGTTGCAGCACAGGAAAAATCAAAATGTGATCAGAAAGCATAAATTATTCACCACAGAATGTGAGACATCTAATCTTGAGAGAAAACATAAATATTATTACTGAAACTTGACAAGTTTATATGGTGAAAATACATTTATATTCAATGAAAAACATGAAATTCATTTTTGTCATTTAAAATAATTTTTGTACTGAGAAAAATGGTAATGAAGCATATTTATTCCAAAACCACAGCAATAAACTCAGGGATAGCATGCGTATAAATTTGAAATTTTTGCGAAACTACAGTTACTTTTCTTCTTCTACTTTTTTAGCTGCCTTTGAAATATGATCCTGAGTATCAAGGGTTGATAGCAAAAGGGTTTCAGAGCCTTGGGAAGAGGAGAGGCAATCGTAAATACACAAAGTACGAAATGTCTCGTAGTATAATTTCTAAAAGATTAAAAAACGCAATAAAAGCATGACGTTAAAGCAAAATAGCAAACAGAGCTGTTCAAAAAATTCTCTTTATATAAACATCAGCTTCCGCTACAATGCAGTTGACACTCTTTCGAGTACTAGTAAAAATGAATCATCTTAACATCTTCTTATACCATGGGTAAATTTTATTATTTGACTCTCGAATATAAATAATTTGAGATCAGTATTTACAATTTTGTATGCACAATGAATACATTTCTAATAAAAAACAAATTAATGGAAAAAGCCAAGATTCTACAGTCTTGATCATGAAAATCCAAACTTTTCGAAATCTTGACAAAATTCTCAAGAGAAAAAAAACACAAATTAAAAACGTATGATAATAAGTATTTTTAACACATACACGAAATATTCCTCTTGCATGAAATTGCTCGTCTTTATCATCAAAAATGAGTCCATTGAAATGGCAATCAAACAGCACCAATCCTTCTGCAGGGGCCATATGCGTTCTGTTCATCCAATGTACAATAAATCCACAAAAGACTAAAATTATATATATTTTACTTTCTTAAGTAGGATTAAGTCAGATCATTTAGCAAAATTGCTTCTTACAATTTTTTCATTGGTGTATTCTTCATGCCAAGCAACTGAAAGATGAAAGAGGTGTCCTCCTCACCTTTTCCAACTTTAAAAAGTGCTGCCATCATATAGCGAACCTTTAAATTTACAGAATACTTTCTGATATTTAGTAAAACTATTAGCAGATAGTGCGGGACAATAAGCCAAATACACATTATCAAAATTCTTACCTGATGCCACAAGAATGCCGTACCACACACAGTCGCTACATACATTGGTGTGCAAATTTTCTCAATCTTGATAGAAATAATTCTTCTTCTAAGAATGAAATGAATAGTATTTAACATTTCTATTCCCAAAAATCTTTACGAAATGAACGAAAACTTGCTATATTTTATGTTTAGACGAAAGAAGAAATGGGTTGCATCATTATCAAAAAATAAGACACCTGAAGCTCATAGCCTTTCGGGGATCAATTTTGCAAAACTGTCGAAAATCATGTTCTCCAATCTGCTTTGAAAAACATTTATTAATCTATGAAAGTATTGATAGTTTATATTTGAGTAGCTACAACAAGAATGAAAATATTGAACTTGGAAACAATTCTACATTGCCCACATTAAACCAATTGTTAATCTCAGTTAAACAAACAAAGTAGTAACATTTATGCAACTGATGCATTTGCAAGAAAAGAAATCTTATCAAGCCGCTTAACATTTTTGCCATATTAATTTTTGAAGAATATACTGACAAAATACTCCGAAGCTGCTTCCATTTTTCCAATATCCATATCATTTGCTTCAAAAAAATATTTATACACTCGGTCGCGACAATCAAAGCTGCGAGGAACAGTTCAAAAATTGTTTTGCCATGCAGAAAATAAAAAAACATGAAAATTTAACGTTACTAAAATATCTTTAACAACTGATTCTTAATTAAAATAAAGCAGATCAAAATATTTAGCTACATGCAATAAAGGAACAAACTAAAAACAATATTAAAAATCTCAATCAATTATAACAGTTATGCAATTTATCAACTACAAGTACAAAGATAGATACCGAGCATTGAATTCAGTAGGAACAATCTGCGCTTGCAAAATTCGAATATCAGTCGGTAATACACCGTTTAGAATCTTTCTATAATCAGATGTGGCTAAAAATACAATAAAAACACACCATATTTTTTTATTTACAGTTTTACAAAGTAAACGCTAGTATGGGGAACGGGGTAAAATTCTACATAAAATATGTTCGTTTCTATAAATGATAATTACTGAAGTGCATCGGTTGATTGTATCAATTCTTTCTACAAATACTGATAAAGTGTGATAAAAAAATTACCTGATTCGGATTCTTCCGTTGTGACTTTTCCAGGATTGCCAGTTCTGTCATAAGTCAAATATAAATCATACGAGTTTCTCTCAACCAAAGATAGCACTTGAATAAAATATGCACTTGATTATCAATTTTATACTTTAGCAATGTGAGAAAAAATATTTTTATAAGGTAATGCTAAATCTTTGATGCTACTAAATCTACAATGTCCAATACCAAACAAGCATATGATTTTATGATAAGTTCTAGTTTTACAAGGACAAAACACAGTTTCTCTCAGTTGAAGAGCATATGGAGAAATAAGCTACCGAATCAAATTTTGTGCAGCACTAAAAAAAGCCCACCTTGCTTGAAGGTACAATGCAAAGTAGTTTCCAGCTGCATGAACGCCTTTATCTGTTCTCCCGCACCTAGAAAATTCACTGTAAAGATAAAAAATCAAAAGTTAGCATCAAGTCTAGACTGGATACATTTTTAAAATGAGTAATGTTATCCCGATATTAAGTTGTATTGTCAAAGCCGGGCAATATTTTCAAATATAGCTATAGCTTGCAACAACAATTACTAGTCAAGAAAGCTTGCTTACCAGCTTTTAATGTCTTCAATCAACTTCGTTTTGAGTGCTGCTTTAAAAAACTCACATTCTACAGTTCTTATATTTTCTTGCGGTTGATAGCACACTCCCTGTTTGCGATGAAAAAAGTTAGAAAAAAATACCAAGTAGAGTATCAAACTAAGAAATTATCTTCTTAATGAAGAGTAAACAGAATCAAGAGTAAGCAGTTTGAACGGTGATAAATTAGAAAATCACTCTAAAAACTTTTTTATTTCAAAATTTTATATCACTTTTGGATCCACTGTTTCGTGTGGTTGAAATATCTTTAGTTTGACATTGACGAGAAAAAAATTGTTTTTACGCTTATTGAATGGGAAATATCAAACTACCAACATTGAATTGGTGGACTTTTTATGCGATTATTGTCCGTTTGCAAAGAAGCAAGACGTAAGAGGAGGAAAATATCATTTACTTATGAGTAAAATGCCGTCATAATTTTTCTTATAATTATGAAAATTACCTTACTATCATGCAAATACTGCATCATTTCCTAGCTCATCAGCGTATAGAACTTACGTGGAAGTTACTCCCAAAGTAACTAACTTTCAGAGCGACTTTCTTCACAAGAGCCATTTTATTCGGCTGCCCTCCAAACTAAAACGCTCCACAATCGGTCTGGTGACTGTATTTTTGGAGTAATCCTAGGCAGATACTGTACTTTTTTCGGCCATGCTCAAAACCCCTTAAACCAGATGGGACAAACAAAGATGTTACGTGTTGGACAATGAGACTGAGCTCACATGGACAAGAAACGCATAAGAATTTTTAAAAAAAAGTAAAAATTACATTCTGAGGTGTTGTAGTCGCAAGCTCAATTCATTTTTGAAGCAGTTACTACCATGTCTGGCTGCATTCCCGCTCTTCATGCCTGGCAGTGACAAACATTTAAGCTGAATACAAGTGTAATCGAAAATGCTTGCGGAATTTGTTGTCCAGTCGAAGCTCCTTGCAATCCTTATCTTCAACGCAGCTATGTAAAAGCATAGTAGCTTGCTGGTATATCTTGGTTATGAACGATCTTTCAACTCAATGCATGTAACCAAGCTCTTTTCCTGTATCACGGCAGTTATACTGCATCAGAATCTACTCCGCTTTCGTCAAGAAACTGTCAGTGTACATGAATGTGAGAGTAAATTGAAGCTTCGAATGAAATTACTGGATGAAATTTTGATGTTACTTACAGCTTTTGCAGACGGTCTATTTTCTCAATGCCATCAGGCTTGCGGTGGCTACGATGGAGTAAATTTTATATATTAATTGTCGTGCTTTTCGTTTTATTCTACCAGCTCTGCAAAGATGGGAAAAACCGACAGCATTAATTTCTTTGCACTCAACGAACAACTGTGATCAATTTGGCATCTCTGAACTCTTCATTTACAAGAGGAAAAAGGCTTTTTGCAAGCTTCCTCGCTAAGTTACGACGTGAGAGAGTCGAGTTGATAGACACCATAAAGTTTACTGGCACTCGCTGCATACGTTGAGGTCAAGATTTGACATACCGATGTTTTGTATAACATCTTGCCATGTCTTGCTGAACCGTTAACATTTGTAATGATGCATCTAATCTCATTTGCTTAAAACCACATTTTAAGAATTTTTACTTGAGGTGGTGCATAATGAGCAATTTTGAATCGTCAGCTATTTTGTAAAACTTCAGCGAATTATACCTATGCCAAGCAGGATGGAAGCAACTATGGCATATTTTCCAATTGTTCTACATCTCTTCTCTCTTCCTGAGACTCCTCTTCCTATAGCAAGTATAACAATTGCTTTTGCGGTTTCGTTGGCCTTCCTTATTGTAAGGAAGCGTGTTGATTATTTTCCTTATCATCAGGTTAAGCAATGGAATGAGAATAATAACGGGACTAGCAGCCAACAAAGGAATTTATGTTGTTGGATTAATGATTTGCAACCCAAAACGCCGAGTACGCTTTTACGGCAAATATTTCATTCAAACCTTTTCTACAGCATCGTTAATTCATTCTAATTTTATTCCTTTTACTCTCATTTCACCTCCCTATTTTCTTAAATGGTACTTATTTTTTCACATTTTTATAATTGGTCACTTACTATGTCAGAGAGGTGAAGCAGTGGAAATTGCTTTCCTACTTTTGAGGAGAAGAATATTTGTTGTCAAGCATTCTGCCTGCACAGTTTCCTAAATTGGTCACTTGATTTTTGATTGTGATATCTTAAAGTATGACTGTATGAATTGCTTTCTATGTGTATCTTTTACATATGAATCAGTTATTGAAAAAGAATTTTGCGAAAAGGACGGAGATTTTTCTCCTGTTCACCTCTTCATAGGACCACACGCCGAAGTTAGTTGCTGCTTCTGAAGTATATACCGGGATTTAGTTTTAACAGAGCAAATATTTTTGGTTCTTAGATATTTCTAAGGCGAGAAAAACAGATAGTACTAGAGAAACTAACTGCTTTTCTCTTCTATTGAAAAATTGTCGCATTTATATACGAGAGTACTTATTTTTAGGGAAGGTTAGAATTGTTTTTTATATAACTCATCGTGTTTCTTGTTTACATAAACCTGTACTCAGTGTCTGAAAGGAAGGATCATGGCAATAAATGAAGAAACGCTTCCGCATGAGCCTATGGCGTTACTCTTGGGAAGTTATGCTTGCGCAGAAAGAGGAATCTCTGCAGAAGTACATGATATCTACAAACTCTTTGAACGATTGTACTCTATCTGTTACTACGAAGGATTTCAGTTTACAACAGAACAGTTAGAAGATTTTTTTCAAAATCATCATTCAATTTTTGCAGGGAATGATGCTGATGATTTTCTCAGCATTTCGGAGGGTCACGCTAGAAGGAATATACAAATTTTAGATTCTTCGGTTTCTACTGAGAACGCAATTAGGACTAAGTCGGGGAAAGGATGGGTTATCAAGTGTGATCATGCTACATCTCACTCATACCCTTCCTGCTGCATTGTTACTGCGATGTTTCACTCTTTTACAGTGCGGTATAAACGTGTTCTCTCTGATAATCACGTGTTGCTTGAAGATGCAGGTAACTTAAATCTTACATCATCCCATGTATTATGAATATAGTACCACTGTTAAATTGTTCCTACCGTTGATAAAACAAAAGTCTCGCAACTTTTGTTAACTCAGAGATATATGATGGAAGCATTTGTTTAGGCCTTAGCTTTTATAAACTATATATTTTATTTTCGTATCATTTAAATGGATCAAATATGGATTCATATATATTGATGTGACAATTCTAAATGGCTGTCATTATTTTTTCAACTAAACGAATGGATAATTTTTCAGCGATGACTTTACCGCAGCAATTAAAAATATCTAAAGAACCCATTAGGATAAATGGCGTTATTTATTTAAAGGAAGTTTACAAACTTTTCGTTGATGCCACCAGCATGGTTAAAAAGCAGCTTGAGGCGAATAACAGCTCGCTTTTGACCCCAATAGTTTTGATCCACCTTAATTTTCCCGATTTATCTGCAAATGTTACAAATCATCATGGTAAGAAATGCATTATTTCAAAGCATATTAGTATGTTAATGTACAACGTTTATGACAATCTTTAACCGTTTTATCATTTCTGAGTTGAATTTGCGTTTTTAATAGGGTATGGCATGAGTAGTTTGAACCAAGAAATATTGTTGAAATTTATTGGCATATAAATGTACAATGAAATATTTATGACTTCCTTTTGCCATGCATGTTGTCATTTAAAATAGCAATATGTATTCGTATCTATTTTTTTGATTTTGAATTGTTTCTATATATGTGGACTATTTTAGGACACTTACAACTTTTACAGTCATGCCTCTTTTGCGCTTATCTTTTCATGATTTATCTTCGCCGACGTCCAATTCCCCTGCGGCAAATGATGGTTGCAATTTCAATATTTTTTGGAGTGGCATACTTCTCGTTCAGGAGTACGTCAGCAGTTTATTTATTTTAGTTTTATTGCTGTTATTGTATTGTATAATACTACCAGTAATCGATAAATATATTTTCTTTTGCTCTTTTATCTACCAAGCATTTTTTCTTGGTTCTTACAGTTTTGGATATTGACCATTCTCATTGGATATATCCCGCATCTTGTACATTTTTTATATCCTTAGTATTGATTACAGCGGAGTTTCTTTTTTCAAAATGCAATAGGTAATTTAAGCAGGAACATAGTGTTTGTGTTTTGTTTAAAATAAAAATAATAAATGAATTTGAAAAGAAATCAAATACCGGATATTTGATGCTGTGAAAATGAAAGAGAGAGGTTAAAAGGAACTCCTAATGCGTTTTCATTCGTATTTATTTATGATCGCCTCATGTGAAACTGTTTGCAGGGTATTCAGTTTTTCGGAAGTTGCAGTTTTAAGTCAATTGACTTGTATCATAATAGCTTTTGTTTTCTCATTTGGATATTCATTTTATATCCTTGATGCTGCAAAAATAGCTTCTTTGTTGGACCCAGTTGTTCAAGTAATTGTAAAGCTGGTGAGGCCTAGTACAGTATCATCCAATGGAAAGTAAAATATTTCTGTAATGCACTCTGATTTTACAAGAACAATGATTTTAATGGTTGTATATTAAATTTCTGTTTTCAGAATATATATCTAGTTATTGTTATGGCATCTCTTTACGTTATCTTGGTTGTTATAAAGTTATCTGGTCGAATTAAAGCTTTTTTGGTTTATATTACTCCAGCCCTTGGATTTTTCTATTTTCTACATGATCGCATCTATGATTCTGATACTTCAAGTAGGCTCTTTGTAAGATACTCTATTTTTTGGATGCTTTAAGTTTTTTATCCTTGCAAAGAGTAGTCTATTTTAATTGAAGCGATTTCATTATTCTGATATTCTACCGGCTTTTTATTATATGTCTACTCTATCAGATGTTCGTATTCTAAACTGGTTGATATTCCTAGTTTTTGGACGCCGGAAAACTTTGCTACTGCTTATACTGTGGCTTATTATTACTGTTACCTGGGTTATAAACCTCTTTCATCGTAGTTCTAAGCAAATTTCAAATAGTTTTCCTCAAAGTTCAAAAATAAACTTTATAGACGAAGAATGGAGTTCAACTTTCCAGCAGGTTAAGTATTCATCCAAGCTTGACAAAGTTGAAGACATTCAAGAAAATTTGAATTCAGAAAGAATTAGAAATGCTATGAAGAAGGATCGTCGCTATAATCTTATGCGAAGAAAAGAATTTCATTTCCTGATTTCTATCAATGTTATTCTTGCAGTCGTATTTAAGGAGGTGCGTTCAGAGCAAAGCCTAGAAGATTGTTATAGTTTAAAGTATTGCTAAAATGCTTTAGTTTTTTGTGTAACTGTAAGTTAATGCATCAATCTTTCTTATATTGCATATATGCGCGGACAGATTGAACTCCTGTGTCTTGCTCTCTCCGGGGTTTTGGGGCTATTTCTTCTATTGGAGTTCTTTCGTTACTCTGAGATTAATTCAACAATATCGGTAGCTCTCAACAATTTTGCTTATAGGTTTGGCATTTTGTAGCACATTATTCATGCTCACTCATTTGCATTAAGTTGTGATTTTATTTTGCTTATTTAACATGAAAAGATTTTCCCAAGTCGTTAAATACAACTGCAGATTTATTGATTCTCGTGATCAGCAAGGCATTATTCATACACACATATTTCTTTTGTTGGGGTCAGTGCATTTTGCTATGTATTGTATATTAGTTGAACAACTTAGTTTGATTATATTCTTCATGTGTAATTATCAAATTTTTATGTAAATAGCCAGAGTTTTACGTGGATTAATTCTTACGGTTGCTAAATATTTTCTGCAAATTACAATTTTAGCGTTGGACTCCCTGTATTATACGAATTCATTTCAATCAAAAAAGACTCATTTAATTTGATGCGGGCTCTTATCGGAATGTTTGTAGTCGGAATAGGTGATGCAATGGTTAGTTGTTTCATGCTATATGCTAAAATGATTACAATTGCCAGAGTTTAGCCGTAATTCCTACACATTTTACAGTTTCAGTTTGCTCCTCGAAGCCCATTTATACTGACAAGAAGTGATTTTTATTACCCCAAATACTTATTTCTGCAAGCGACAGCATTTTCTATGTTTTTGCGATGTACATTTTCTAAACGTTTTTTATCCTTTTTTCGTTTCTTTGAAACCTTTTTTTATTAGTATTTTATATTTTTAGGCTGCAATTGTCGGTACGAATTGGGGGAAGAAGAAAATGCCCTTATGCAACCGTAAAACTATTGCTGGTAGGCCAGATGCCAAACTATTGTAGATGCTCTTAATTTGATTTAAGTTTTATATTTTTATTTCATACTACTGATTGATTTGAATATTTTGGCAGGAAGCGCAGCGTTTTTCTGCTCAACATTTGGCGCTCTATTTGTCGCAAATCATTTTTTGGTAAGTATATATTATAGGATGCAATAGTGCAATGAAGTAATTTTAATTACGGATATTTTGCCACGCTTCATGTTGCTGGAGTCCTCAAAAAATGGCGTTAACAATCTGCACCATTTTTCTATTCTCTAAAGTCCTTTTGTAGCAGCACGTCAACTCTTGCCACATTGACAATTTCATCGGCTCTCTTCGAGGTAAAGCTGTTGAACTAATCAATGCAGAATAATAACGATTTTTGTTTTGAAAGGAAGAATACCTACGCTATTTTAATTTTAGGCTTATACTCAAGATTTGGACAATCTTCACTTGCCTCTTTATGCCTCAGCAGTACTGCGTGCTTTATCTCGCTAGCGACGTCCTATCCATTTTCAATTCTTAAACTTTGAATACTTGGCAGAAATTCCAATACTTTGGCTTCTGCATATTTCTGTAAAACATTTGCAGCCAAATTTTTAGCTTTTGCTTTATATGGGTTTATTTGCATCTTCAAATTGACATATTGAATTACACTAAGATTTTTATTTCGGTGCTTTGCAATGCGTCGTTGAAACTTACTGTTTCTTCATCTCATTTATACTGTAGTTGCATTACTTTGACCTCGCAATCTTCTTATTTTACATACATGTCATTAATCTGCTGATGCATCTCAATTGAAAGATTGCAGCTTCTTGCATCTCCAGTAGTAATTGCGTTGAGATTTATGCTACTACTAGACTTAATGCAGCATCAACTAGTATTGCCTTGGCTTAGTTTTTGTGGAAAACATTCAAATAGAATATTGTTAACGAGGGTACGGTTTAATTATTTTTTAGAGTATTATGTTTCTCACATAAGCAAGGCATTTGTTTTATCGTCAATGTTTTAGCACATCTTGCCATAAATATGGACATTGTAATAATCCTTCTTTTTAGCATCATGAAGCTTAGCCATATTTTCAAAAATAATCGCTTTTCCAAATATGTCTGTTATTTTATCAAGTAGTCTAATCTTTTTGAATACTTTGCATAACCCTTTTACAATGTTGTAGTATCACTGCAGAAATCAATTAGTGCGTATGCGAATTAATTCATACTTACAATCAGCCAATTTCAGCAGTTTTGCTTTTGCTCCGCTGACAAAATATTCAAAATTGAAACCTGAAGTTACTTTTCCCTTGAGGAATTGATTCACCAAGTTGACTTTAAGCTAAAACTGCCAGTATTTATAGCTGAATTGCATATATAAGGGAAAATACGTTTAACTACTGTTTGTGCTCCGTAATGCTTCTTATGGAATTTCATCAGCACTGATGCAATTTTAAACTGCAACGAAATTCTCTGTTTTTACAGCATGTAGTCAATGCTTGTGTTGCAAAAGGGGCGACTACGATGTGCCGTAGCATGTGGCGTGCCAGTACGAAGTAAAGTAAATTTTTCGAAAGTATACTAGCAGAAAGTAGAATAAACGAATGGAAATGATAAGTAAGAAAAATGAACTTTCTAGTGTTGAGGAATAGTATTTTAAATACTATGATTTAAAAAAGCGGAAAGTTGCATTGTTTGAAAATCTGTAAAAGGTCCAGTTTTACTAAACGAAAATTTACTAACTTTGACAAGAATCTTTACGTAAATACTAAACAACAAATTTTTCTTGAAACGGCAGTGAAGAAAATACTCTGAAAAGGCAATATGGACACACTCAGCAGTAGAAAACATTCAAAACATTTCGTTGAAAACGAATAATACAGCCGAAATATATGGGTGGACTGGAATTTAAAAGAGTTTAGTTATATTAGAATTTTATTTTTACGCACTATATATTTCTTAATTATATTGGCAAGCACACAATAATTCAAACAGCTATCTGGCTTCTATAATATAATGGGAATCTTTCCCAAGACAAAGCATTCAAATTAAGCTTAAGCACTCAACCACAAAAATAAAATACAACATTTCTTTTCATACATGAAAAGTTCAGTTCACTTGCAATGAAATGTGCAACAATTTTAAATTGTCAGTGCTGACAAGGCATTGTCTGTAGTGGTTTTTCTCGTACGAGTAGAAGCGGCAAACGCTACTAAGATTCTGTTATTACTTAAGTTTATTAAGTATTACTGTTCTGCAATGAGTTGAGCAGAAAAGTCAGACGCAAGTGACCCGCTGCGAATTGGACATATCAAATGCCCATACCTGAGAATAATGTTGAAACCCACGATGTCAAAAATTCAAAGGGAGAAGTAATCGAGAAACCATTGCCTCCGGTATCACCGCTTACTTCCGCCTCATCTAATAAACGTTTTTTTGAATGTGTCATTTTCTGATGCTGCATGCACATTCCATTGAGAAGCTGGTACCCCTGCGGACAACTGAGGGTAGGTTCTGCAAATTTGCTCATAAAGCAATCTCCATTTGCGTTAATTATGAAATCTTTAGGACAACTTCGATTGGCTGTAACACTAAGCGTTCGTTCACACTTGTTGTTTTTCAAGGTAGAACCACTGGGGCAAAGGTAACGGGGTGCACTTTCAACGGAACGTATGCACGCCTCGCCGTTTGCTTTAAAACCATCTCGGCAAGCAAAACCTGGTTCTTTTTTGCTCATTGACATGCATCCATCCACTGATGCAGGGGTCCCATCCTTGCACACTAAACTAGCAGGAACAGAAGAGTATTTTAGGCAATATTTCCCGTGCAGTTGCGCACCAGCAGGGCAAATAACATCAGCATCAACGCTAGTCACCTGAACAATTTGAATAGCATGTCATGAAATTGGCAAAATGAAATAAAGTATCCTTACAGTGGATTAGTTCACCGTTTTGATGTAGATAAAAGTATCATAGTAATATAATAAATAATCATTATAAAAATATCATAGTAATATAGTTGATAATCATTATATGTATGCATACATGTGTTCAATAAGGAGGTCTTTTGTATATATTTAGTTTAATAGCCACTATATTCATTTTCTTTATGCCAAAACGTTTTCAATTGGCAAATTGCACGCTAGTTTTTGTTAATAATAAATAAGACAAATTTTATTGTCAAATTACCAAAGTGCAGGAGTCTTTCGAAGCAACATGCCCTGAAGGGCAAACAAATTTAGGTTTCACGAATTCAGTTTCCACGCATGATCCTCCTTGATTTGTGCCCTTGGTACAGAATGGGCGAGGTGTTGTCTCGATTGCCTCATAACACTCGTTGTTTTGAGCGATGGAACCACCAGGGCAAACAAAATCAGCGTCGTGTGATTCGTATCGAGTGCACGTTTCTCCTTCCAAAACAAATCCTTTCGGGCATTTTTGTTCTAACTTACTGTCCTGCAATTTCACACAAGTGTTCCCTTGAAATGCATAGCCCTTCTTGCACATAGGCACAATAGGTTGCGTATCCACTACAACACAAACTTTCTTGTGCTGATCTAAGCGACCCGTAGCGCATAATTCTGTAGATGGCTGCGAAATATCTCGAATGCATGAATCCTTATCAGTTTTCTTGAAGCCGGTACTGAAAAAAACAGAAATTTGGTTTAAAGTTTTTACTGCTGAGCAGTTTCGCTAAAACAAAAATTCAAAACAAAATTGGATTTGTACAGTGCATAAATTTGCTATGTAAATTTTAGATTGTTTCTATTTTGTCTCAGGAGGAAAAAAATACTTTACGTACGGGCATTTTGCGTTGTTAGCCTTTGTAACGCTAACTTTTACACATTGATTTCCTTTCATTTCGTAATTTTTAGGACAGGCAGCCTCAGGTGGGATAAGCTCAACTGAAACACACTCATCTTTATTATCTCCATAAGTTTGCAAGACGTATCCACTGGGGCATCCTGAGAAATTGGCGAATACCATATTGCTAATTAAATTTTTGCTATCAAAGAAGTTTTTCAATCTTTTATTTAGCATTTGCTAATGCTGAACATGAACTGCACCAAATATCCATTGATCAATTTCTCAACACGAGGATTTTTTATATTATTTTGAACTGCTTAACTGACTTGGAGTACGAGGAGATTCGATTGTGGAAACACATTCATCGTGATTTAACTGGAAGCCCTTAGGGCATGTAATGTCAGCCGCACGGCGATCTTCGCGTATACATATTGTTCCATCTGGAGATAGCGTATAGTCCTTACCACAATCTACAGTAGGAGAGACCATTCGTAGAATACTGCATTTCTTTCCATCAGTTGTTGCTCCCGGAGGACATTCCATTTCAGTCGATCTTTTTATGGCTTTTATACAGCGCCCATTTTCAAAATAATCCGTGTCCTATCAGGTTAAAGAAATTAAGCAATAAAATTCATATAGAGATTTATAAATGTAACTTCATAATGATAAACACACTAAATTCATTCATACTAAAACAAAACAAAAAGCTCACCTTTGAACAGGTAAATGTTCCTTCAGTCGACCTCGTATAAGTGCATACTCCACCAAGCAAATGGTATCCTTGAGGGCATACTAAGGTTGCTTTCGATGGAACTACAAAAAAAAGCAGTAATTGAGTAAATAAATGCAATTACATTTTCACAGTCATAATTTTTTTAAAAACAAAGTAGCCATTATTTTTCTCATTTCAGTGAGTTAATTTTTTAGCTATGGCATAGTAGTTGCACATTCTGATCAATAACAACGCTGCTTAAGAAATGGTACATTTTAAGTCACCTGTAGATTGTGTTATCGGAGTTTGAGCAGCTACAGATATCGCCGCAAATGGTAGATACTGCGTGGTCATAACCATTATCATAGCTATGACCAGCAACAATTGCCAAACACATTTCCCTTTCGCCATTTTTTCAACCCTAAAATAGTAAATGAATCAATTTTCACTGTTACTCGGGCAATAATGAGAGAGTTCGAATGCAAAATGTCTTTACTGAAACAATTTTTTGCTAATAGGAGCATTATTTTTTAATGTATCTACAAATGAAAATATAGTACAACATGAAGGTCACATAAAATTTTACTCCTATTCCTAAAGATTGCGCAGAGGCAAATTTTTTTGTTTGCTATACAGTACGGGAGATGCAAGAAAATTTTAAAAAACCAAATGCGCTTGCATAAAATTGAATGTGCATTTTCATACCAAGTAAAAAATAAATTCAAGAAATTTTTGAGGCCAGTGAATGTACCTGTTAATTATTAGCAATACAGCTATACATAGATCATTAAAATACAAATTGGGACTACACAAAGAGATTAGTTAATATTCAAAGTAGTTAATAGTCAAAAATGATCTTAATTTCATGTTACATCGAGAGTAGACATACAAGATTTTATACGTGGACATGAAAAACTTACGAGGTCCTACATAAAAATTTTGTTGATAAATCTAAACTTTCTTATTCGAGTATAAATTTTTAGGCGTAACTTTTTGTTAGTACTTACTTTCGCAAAAAATTTTCCAAGTTAACTGTGTAACAGCTGCTGTGAACCTGTTGTCACTTATTGTTCTCAAAACATAAAAAATCTTTTGAAGTCTCAACTATTAATTGTCGATGTATTTCTTAAAAACGAGAAAATTACATGGAATTTTTGCAACGTAGTTGTTTAGTATTTTTTCCCAACGTTTGACAACTCAAAAAAGTGCATTTCACAAATTATAAACGGATTTGAGTTTTGTTCATTTCTTCGATGAATAGATTCATGACATAATATTAACAATATTGGTCGATGCATTTTACAGATTTGTTTTCACTAAAAACAAAAGACGCGAGAAAGCTGAGAGTATGATTAATTATTGACGATAAAAGGCACACGTAGAGAACGTCACTCATTAACGATTACTAGGCTAAAGTATGAGGGCTTCAAGAAATATTCTCTAATCTGAGATGTTGGTGCCCTGGATATACCCGGGTCGATAGCAGTATAGAAATCAAACTATATGAATCAGGAAAAACGTGTTGGCAAAGTACATGTCGACTGTTGCAAGGGACTTACTTAATGAAATAAATGTTTACAGGTAGCGTTACGTTACATCACGTGTACCATGAGAACAAATTAACATCGAGAATCTTTTAATGGGGTCAAATCGATTCGATCCATTTCTCTCTATCAGCTAATTTTATCTCACCACCCAATGAGCTTTCTTTGGTAATATTTTTTGATTTTTCTGCTTCAATTCTCTACAAATACAAGAGTAGAATCATTTTGCTGCCAAAAACTGAATGATGTGATTCGCTAAGCAATATTTTTTGTAATGATTTTTGCCCTGTGGCGAGTCGGATGGAATTGACAAATAGTTTTCACAACTTCAATAATCCATATACGTTTAGTTACATCCAAAATAGTATGTCTTTAGAGTGTATCAGTATACGTTTAAATGCTAGCATGCGAAGCGAAAAGCTCATTTGCACAAGAACTCTATTACTACAACTACAAAATAGATTTAGCTGGGGCTAGTAACGAATAAAATTCGTCAGACGAAACAAAATTTATGAGCTGTATACAATTTTATAAAAGAAAGGTGAATAATGCGATAATGTACCCACCTTTTATTAGCGCCTGGTTATCACGAACAATCAATAAGAGTAAAAAGAAAGTAGAGCTAATATTGGGATTGAAGAGGGAAGAATCCATCCTTTATGCGCGATTCACCTTTTTCGTTGCTTACGTAATTTTTTTGTAAGAATTTCCATGAAACTCCACTTCAACATAGCTTTACACTAGTATTTAATTCAAAACAGGTAAGAAGAGTTCTCTGTAAAGAAAAATAGCAGTCGAATAGAAGTCCTACAAGCTGTAGGATTCCTGATTAATCTAGACGAGGCATTAAAATGTTAAATCAATGGAAAATTACATGCTATCATGGCATCACCACTTTAATATCTACCATTTTGCACTAAAAATACATTTCAAATAAAAATAATACCCAGATTCCAACTTCTGAAATGATTAAAACCACGAATTCCACTGCATAAACATACTTAAATTCAGGAAGAACAATAAAAGAAGTTTGTATTAAACGCTTAAATAGTTCACTATTGCGTGAATATTTCAGAAAGGAGCTTTAGCGTGGGAGGATCACTTTTTTTATATTCAGGGGAAACACAAACAGTTCGCCCTTTAAAAAACATAATTCCAGATGCTACTGCCATAAGGGTGTCATCCTTGCATCGCATAACTCCTGGAAATTACAAATATTATGAAAGATATGATGCAATTAAGAGTAAGGAAAGATATTCAAGCCAGCATATCAACGAAAAGTACTCTCGACTTTGCTTCTCTTTTGATGCACATTCGGGAGGTGTGCATGGAGCGAGTTAGAATCTTATATAGAAAAGAAATAATTACTAACCACGGCCAGCTTTAAATTTGGTACCTCGTTGTCTGACTAAGATGTTTCCACTAAAGACCCATTGCCCACCTGAGCACTTCAAACCAAGGTGTTTAGGATGGCTATCACGTCCATTTTGAGTCGATCCAGCTCCTTTTTTTTGGGCGAACAACTCGGTGGACAACCCTATATTCTTTTGGCATACAACAAAATTGAAATGAGTTTTGTGATACAACATAGAGAAAAACTAGTTTCAATAAACACGTTATTCCTGATGTTACGATAACTTCAAAATGCAGCATACGTAGCATGCTCACATTTATGTCGTAGAATGGAGAGGGAGATAGCGGAGGTCCAAACAAGAATGCGAGGTATGGCCGCCTCATTGAGGTTTCCGTACAGCGTGACTTAGTATATCGGGCTTTATCCATAGACACAACAATAGCCATTGGAATAATTAAGGGTGACTGTAGGGCAGCGTCAGATCGTGTAGTATACAAGAAGAAGTAAATGAACGGAACACCGACTCGTAATATACCCATCATGAGCGGTAATCAGCAAACTGTTTCATCATCTTTAGTAAAAAGAAATAAAGTCATAACTGCCAGAGAGTTCATATTCCTATTGTTACTGTTTCTCGTAAATTCGTGTACCCAAAATGAGCAGTCAAGTTAAGAAAGTTACAAAAATTAAGTTGCACAACAAAACATGCACCGCCTTTCTTCCCTTGTATAGGAACAGAAAAAGTTTCACGGTCGTTGCATAAATATTTGGTTTGTATGCGTTTTCTATAACAAACTTGCGAGGCAATCGCAACGAGAACAAGACAAACTGTTTCCAGGTGCCATAATAGGAAATTCGAACAGTGAAGTATAATGTTAGTCGGTCTTGCACAACAATGGGCACGTTTCTCAATGCATATCTACGGAAAAACAGCATTAGGAAATAGGAAAATTTGCTGCGCCCATTTAACCGCTTTGGTAGAAGATTTCTTTCTCGTAAATATATTGTATCCTCGTGCTGCTCATATACTAGCTTCGGCCAATTGCATTTTAGCTGATGATCAAAGAATGTACGTTGCTTGCTTCGAAAGAATGTAATTTTTTTTTGCTCTGTTGCGTTATATCAAATATTTTTTGCTCACCCGATAATCCTTCCGTTCATGTGATGTAGAATTGTAAGTAAAATGTAAAAGAATTAGTCATGCGTTTCCTCCATCTTATGCAGAGGTAGAAAAATTGAAGAAGATAACTATGGAAACTGCTTCATTATGCTCATAAGCTTGAAAAGCTTGTAGCGTCTTTTAGAGGTAATTGATTATGTCCTTCATCGCCATTTTTTGAAAAGAAAGGTTCAGGCTGCATTCAGTCTTTTACGGTAATGAGGCTTTGTTCATTTTATGTTTATCCCAGTTAAACCGGAGTTCCTGGGCTGTATAAGCAAATTATAATATTGATACTCATAGGCTGAGCATAACTCTTCCTTTTCGACAGACTTAGCAACGTAGTAGGCAGCAACGACAGTACCGTCAGAACCGCTCTTTTGCATTCGAAATGCGTTATTTCTGTAGAAGCAGCAGTACTTTTCCGCGTCTTGTGCGCCCCACTAGTATTTTATGTCTGGATGTGCATCGAATGAATGTGACTCAACTTATCAACACACTTTATGGAAATCGCAAAAAAGAGATTGCCCCTGAAGTTTTGCAGCGTCTCGCTCTTCGTGCTGCGGTTTTGTTACCTTTTATGAGGTCCATACGTGTTTCCTTTCTGATTATATGTTTACTTTTGAAACTTAACTTGCTTGTATCTAATGCTATTTTATAGCGAATTTTGGACACGTTCACAGTAGAATGAGAATTGGTTTTGCTACAATCGAACCTGCAAAACCTACGATGCATCAGAAGATTGTTCAAAGATGTGACGATTTTGTTTTTGCGTGAGCATTTTTCAACTGCCTTCAGTTGAGTACTATAATTTCCTTACCCCTATTTTATTAATGCATACCTTGTGGCGGATCAATAATCTTAATATGAATCTACATAGTCTACTTACAACATTAAGTGTTCCTTGAAATGCTTACAGCCCTTATCAGATAAATCAAGTACTGTTCGGATTTATCAGCTTTCCCTTTTTTCAACCTTTATCTTTGTTGAAAGAGGTGCATCAATCTTTTCATGCCTTGCTTTTATTTAGATAGCGTGTACTCAATAAATATATGTTGGCTTAACTTTTACCATTTTTATTCTTAATATAGATTTCAGCTTATCTTCTAGTAGAGCAATTTGAGCATCCTCATTTAGGGAACTTTTGGAAGCATTGTACCGCAAATGATTTAGTTCTTTTTACAAGATTTTTTGTCCAGTCAGTATAGTAAACGTTTAATAGGCATATATATTTGTAGATATCGCATTGCATGGAAATGGCACAGGCGATCTATATTTTATTGTTAGTCTTTCAAAAGTTCGTTAAAGTTGCACAATTTGAATTAATACATGTTTAACTGTGACACACTTAAATTCTTCAGGTATAATTTCTGGAACAATGAATTGTTCACCCAAGCTTCTAAAGAAATACTAGTTCAGGTAATACAATGCTCTTAAAATTCATTGTCAAATCTAGCACTTCTGGTAAACCTAAAAACAGAGCGCAAAATTTCTGTAGCATGTACTAATTTGATACCTTGATGAATAGCTTCATTTCGGCCTAAACATATTTTTCGATACATTTTTGGCGTTTGTATATCTAGAATATAGCAAATATATTCTCTACTCTTATTTTATTACGTATTTGTTATTTATATACATGTAAGATGGATCATTTGATTTCCTCGGATTTGGCAATACTTATTCCATGTTATGTACATTATTTACAACGCAATCAGAAAAATTGCTTATTTTCTGATCAACCCGAGCAGTTAAGAACCCATTTTTTCTTGAAACTAAGCTCGCGATGTTTAAAGGTGGTAAGTGCTTTTCATTGGTTTGGTGTCTACAGGAACCTTATTTTTTTCGCTGTGTTATGCTTCTTTCGTTGCAAAATGCTGTGCAAAATTGGTATGTATTGCATACCCCTTTAGACTTGCAATACTTCACGGAGAACCTAGAGATATTCTTTGCATTTCGTATGTGACAGCTCCAGTGCGTGAAACTACAAACGATGCTGTTTAGTGAACTTTTGCACTGCTGCTTTTTGTTCGAACCATAGCAGTACTCTTAACTGGTAAAGTGATTACTCCAATAGGTCACCACTTAGAAGATGCTAGCCGGTCAATTTTTTTGCAGATTCATAAGTGCTCTCCTGAAGACTTCACCCGTATCTTTTGTGGCTTAACGCACTTATATCAGCTGATAGTATGTTTTTAGATAGATGTGATACACCTTTTAAGAAAAATTTCACAGTGATTATGAAATCATAGCCCAGACTTATAAATTGTTGCGAAGTCATTCTATCGAATAGATATGCGTTCTTATACTAATTACTCTTATGCTTGCAGTTGCGTAGTTGAAAACACTTAGTATTAGATAGTACCCTTTTGAATCTGGCTTTCTTCCGTTTAATTGGTATTTTTTTCATATATTCTAAAGTTTTGGTGCTGTATATTGTGTAATTTCAGACTGTCGAGAAGGATCCCAGGTTTCTCCTTGTGAATATCGAGTACATACATCACCACCTTATAGAATTGGATTCTGAGCACCTACGAAGGTATTGCATTTATGTATTGCAGGATAGATAGCAACGTCATTCACATATTACTGTAACGTTTAATCTATGTTTCTTTTTAGCTTAACAATTCTCTGTTACATGCATCGTTATTTAGTTGCATGATGGCTGTGCTAAAAAATTTCGATGCCGAATTTACAAAAAGCGCTGGCAAGGATATATCGAAATCGGTTGGGTTTGCTCAAATTATTTTGCTTATCAGCTATTTCTATTGCGTTCTGGTGTATACTGATTTGTTTTGTAAATTTCTTTGTTGGTTTTTATGCACAGCTGTTCTTTTATCTTTTTTTTTTACCCAAATTATTCTCAGTATTTTGTGTTTCTCCCTACAGTTACACGATTCAATTCTCAAAGATGAAAGCTACAAAAAATGCCTCCCCATCTTTTATTCGATCCTTGAAAATTTGTCCGAGTAAGATTTGTGCAGAGCGATCGCCTTGATGCTTTTGTTCTTGCATCAGCATTTTTAGTATGTGCGTTGAAATTGTTTCTATATGGATTCTTCTATAATTTATCTCTGTATTAACATACATTTGTATTTGCATTATTTGCTTTTACGAATTTTATTTAAACAGAAGATGCTTTGATCTTGGATTAATTGATTCACTACGACTCATCGAGAAAATTAATTCCTTAAATTTGTGGCCATTCAGAGAAATTGAAGGTAAAATTTACTCGTTGCAAATCATTTCCAGATTAACCTTGTACTTCAAATTATCTTGGATATTGTTTGTCCGCAGTTTTATTTTCATTTAAGCGCCTGCTACACATCTATTGGTTTTATTACGCTCTTTAATGACTATTTTAGACATTTCTGCTGTTTTGTTTTGAATGTAAAATCTAACGGAATTAATTGCTAGATTTGACTATATGCCTATGGAAGCGAAATGCTGTATTCATGAGTGACATTTATTTTAAAATAGGCTGCGCTCAAGCTAAGCTGTGCAGCGGTATATTTCATCGATAGCCATACAAAATATTTTGAAAGCTTTATTGTACCTATTTTGAACAATTAATATATGCTTTATTCAGGTCTTTTATGTTTCCTTATTCATCGAGTATATTTACTCAGCTCAAGCGACATAATGAGAATTTCAGCTATTATTTCCGAAAGATATTTCATTTGTGGAAAGCCCATTTGTTGTAATGAGCAAATTGTAGTAACAGCTGATGACGTCGATTTCTCTCTACGTACTGGTGAAAACTTCCTCATTGAAGAAAATGCAATGGTATGCAAAAGATTGGATACAAATGCATAGAAGCTATTCTATCTATTATATCAACCATTAATTTTGTTTAAAATTGTGTTTGCATTTTACATCTACTACAATGTGCTGTAAAAATTCCATGGCATCTTAGTACTGTCAATTTTTGAAGATGATAAAAGATGAGGTGAATTCTCGGCCAACGAAATTTTCTGAAAAGGTAACATATTAATTCCAAATGAGTTTAACACCATCAATTAAGAGATTTAATTTTATAATTTTTCCAGCTTTAAGGGCAACCGTAAAATAACCATTTATTGTATCAACGTATAGTTGAGTAATATCACGTCAGATCTTTTATCTGTATGCATAAAGCACTGATTTGATGTGTTGTAGCATGTTGAAATTTTTATCAAGTTGTTTATTGATTATTTTACAGGATCTGCTGCAATTGAGTGTTTATTTCCAAAGGATTGCGCATAAATAATATGTTACATCAAAAGTATTTATTTGAGAATTCTACAATTTACTCGTTCGTAAAAGAGTGAAAATGACTATAACGTATCTGAATGCTAATGCCATAATGCGTTTATATCTCCTGTTTAGAGTTCTTTTTAATATTTCCAAAATTTGCTTTCAGCTTAGAATTTTTTCACTCATAATTAACGTTCACGTAGGCTCATTAAATAAATCAGAAACCTAGATTTTTGGAAGAAGTGATTGATTTGTTGCAGTCTTTCTGATTTACAAAATTCTTGTATCTGCAAATCGTTTGAAAAATTACATTTTTTTCAATTGAAAATACTTTCGTTCATGCTTTAATTTTGTATATGGAATTCATACTTAGTCTTTTTGTTGCTGTGCCTCTAATCATAAATAGCAAAATCGTGTGGTGTACCTTACTTTTCTGGGAACAAAGTTGTCATTATTTTATTTAGTTTGTGTTATACAGTCTTTTTTTTGTTGAATATTTGCTATATATTTCAGTTTCGGCGGAAAATAGATTTTCTTATTTTGCGTATGGGTTCCTAATTTTGTAGTATTCTATTCAATCCTTTTCACAGTCCATATTTCAGAATCAGAATTTTTATTTTAAATGCTTGTGGAACTATACAAGATGGCCATCTAATCTAGTAAGCGTTTTTAGCCGCAATCTAGAAATCGGGTGACATTGTTTAGCTCAGTTTTACTATATATTATTATTTAAGCTATGAGTAAGCTTCTGAGCATTCAGTCATTATTCTGTCGTTGTCTGATTGTCAATCAATTGCATTGAATGATTTAATTTTTGTCATCTCACTTCTTTGAGGTATTTCTGCACAGGGGATAGGTTTAAGAAATTTTTCTACCGGAAAGGAGATTTGTAACATGGTCATGTTCACTTTCGTCGTAAATCATTCTTTCTGTTCTATTTTTCTTGCATGCTAGGAATGAAAGATTTATTACTGCACAATCAGTGCCATTTTATAGCATGATAGCAACTGGTTAGTTTCAATATGACCAATTTTCTGTTATAAAACTGAAGGTTTTCAGAATTCAAATATTGCTAATAATTAAGAAACGTGCTACGGGGTACGAACTACTAATTTGATGTAATGTTTTTTGGAGCGGATGCAATGAGCTAATGAAAGCTACATGTTGCTCACCGCAATATGTTGCAGCTAAACTTTGCCCAATCGTGAATTATCTGTTGTTCCACTTTAAAAATAAACTATGCCTTATCGAAAATCACATATTATCATTAATCTCTTGTGAAAATATACAGAAAGATGAAATTCGTACTCTATATGTACCCTCGTTGAAACCGTAATACAAAACTCAGTTTCGACTCGGGTTTTAAACAATACTATTGACATGCTCAGTTCTAACTAAGGTTTCTAGACTAGGAAACTAATTACCCTTCAATGTATCCCCGCTGTTAGTGGTGGCACCCATCTTGCAGGCAATCGCTTTAATACCACTATACTGATCAAAGTTTTTGAAGGGGATATTCTTATCTGTTTCACAAACAATACTCAATCAACTATTTGGAAATTAGCCTTAAGTAGAAATTATTCACTATGATTCATCACCGTAATGAAATGATTTACGCGTATTCAAAGTGTTTCACCAAATTTTTTACGTTACTATGCTACAACGGATTATAAGAACAAATGTAACCGGATTTCCCGGCCTTGCAAAATCAGCCACAGCAAATTATCTTACTTTTTTGCAACTAGAAAGAAGAATAAAAATGTGCATTTGACACTTGCCTTTTTCACATAATTACTGTTTAGTGTTGAAATGTACTATTACATCCGCTGTAACCAATAGTAAATTCTTGTTTAGGGCCTATTGCATAATTTTTTAGTTGAGTGTTCTTCTAATCTCATTTTTCATGGCTTCACGGCTACCAAGAATGTACGAATTTCACCTAGCTAAGAAAACTATTAAACTATGAAAACTAGCTAAGGATCTCGAGATCCTTAGCTAGTTGAGTGACCTTGTTGTACCATTATGCACAATGCTTTTTACAAGTGTAGTTTGGATTTAAAGTAAAACTCTTCGAAGGAAATGGATGATGGCATCATATCAAAATCATTATTGTTGCTGCACTTTTTTATCCCAACTGAATTGTTCACTTTGGAGGGGCTTTCAAAACGTAAACGAAAATAATTGAATGTCCCCACCAGTGCAGGTACAAGCAAATTCGGGTTTTCAATCATGTGAAATATCACCATAGAAAGTCAACATTCTTTACGATTATTTTTAAAAGAATACTTGTCCCTTAAATCTACTTGATGCAATAGCTCAAATACTCTGGAAAAACTTTTTCAATGATCGACTATATGCATGCGAAAACATTAGTTAATTTGATTAAAGGAGAATTTGATTATTCCCCCACAAAATAATACCAATATGCGTTCATATTCGGGCACAATTTTCCTCGCATGATCTTCATTTAATTGAAATCGTGTTAAAGCAAGGTAATATATAATCTTTTTAAATTGAAATCAAGAAGAAAAGTAAACTAATATTTGATCAAGTGGAAATTGAATGTAGTGAACTTTCTCTAAGCCGCTTGGTGCAAATATAATTAGATCAAATAACCAGATAAGCAAAATTTTATAGCTGCTACTTTCTGAATAGTCAGTGGAGAGTGATGAACTTTTGGTTAGCCGTATCATTCAAAAAAGGGAGACGTTATTATGATCTCAAGCTTGTTTTTTTTTGAGTTTTTTAAAAATTGGGCGATATAACTTGCAGTTCAATTATTCTACAAAGTGAGCAATGAAATAAGCTGCAAAGTATTGCATAGTTGCATATATTACTGTTCAATTGTACAAATAAAACAAATCTCACTCATTCGAATCAATTTCTACACACCTTATTTCTTACCAACCCATTCTTAGTTGAAGGGTTGCCAAGGAAACGCGTAGTTTGTTTCATTCTTCTTCTCCCCCAGTAAGCATGGATCTACGCGCTTCGTTTGTTTTAATTAGATACAATAGCTCCCCCAAATTAGGAACTGATAATTCTTTAAACAACAATGGCATTTGAAAAAGTGAAGAACCGTCTGTAGATACCTTAATCATTAAGGATACAGCAATGAATGAAAAAGAATCTTGGGTTGATATAAAACTAAGATGGAATGCAGGCTCAAATACTCAGTGGTATAGCGGGATGCTGCAACAGAAGGTAAAATTTGTAAGTTGTATCATCGATGGGACAAAGCGTGATTATAAAACAACTTCACTGTAGAAACACACTGAAATGTTGTTTGTGCTAAATAAATACTTCCTTGCAGGTTATGCATAAGCATGTTCTTATGCGTCAAAAAGTATCAAAAATAGAAATAGCATGGAAAAAATATTCAAAAAAACGCAACCACGAACAAAATCTAAAGAAAAACAGAGATGCTGATAAAGAACGTCATTTGCAATTACTCGAAATAAGTAGAATAGGTGCTAAAGTACTGGGGAAAGAACAGGCACGCCTACATGAACTCATAAGCATTACTGAAAAATTGGATACAAATGAGCGACGCCGGAAAAGTGATGCAGAAATACAAAAAATAATGGAGAACTGCCCAGTGGTCTATCGAAAGTGGTATTTTATTGACTTTTCATGTTTCGAAAAAAATTACGTTTAATATGATGAGGCGAGATTATTTATAAGAACATCGCTTGTAGCTATTGCTGTATAAGTTCTCTTACACATATATTTTGGCTTTTTTCTTCTCGTATCGTAGTGTGGAGTCACCCCTTAATGACCAGAATACAGTTCAAGACAACTATTTCTATCAAATAAAAGTGCGTCAACAACTTAGGAATTTTCACAAAATTCTTTCTTCATATTGTTTTATGTGCAAATTTCTACAGCTGGAAGCCGCTTGCAAAATTCAGAAAGTCTTTCGAGGATACATTCTCAGAAAAAGCATGTTGCACCTAGTAAGTATAATGATTTGGAAAGATGAAGAATAAGAATAAAAACGGTTGAATTTTTACTTTGTCTGATCAAAAATGTACAACAATATGCAGCTCGGCCCGAACTTGAAGAATGGAAAGACTTTACTTCCGCTGCATCAAAAACTGCAACATATACCGAAACTAGATCGCCTGCTCCTGCAGTTGCAAGTATGCTTTTTCCAATATCAGCACATAATTTTGTGGCTTCAATATATTTACTAACAAAGCTATTATTATATGCAATTTTAGAACATACATATCTACATGAACATCATATACTTTTTTTACAATAACAAGTTAAAGCTGAGAAGTACGGTTCTAGATGATGCAACACAAGAAGCTTCCGCTCACAATTGTATGAATGAACTAGAGCATCTCGTGAAAGAAGCCATGGGAACGGTAAGCGGTGCCAATACAACAAACTGTGCTTGCCGATCTTTGTACTAACGCAAAGAAAGTGCTGCCTCTGTACATATTTTGATTTCACTTAAGCTACCTTCACAGTACCTCTGAACAATTTTGGTCACAGCAAGTAGCATTATTGGCGTAAGAGTTTGTTTCTTTCATGTCCGCATTATCCCGTATCAGTCGTTGCCGTTTACAACCTATTTGTTGGTAAATTCAGATTTCATAGAACCCCAAATTTTTATTTACGGCTATAGTACTTGTTTAATTAGCATGCTTATTTCAATAAATCTTTCCTCCTTAATACTTGTCACCTGAATTGACTTCCAGGCTCGAAGCTTGGATGTTCCACGTAGATGCTATTATTATAAAAAAGCGCGCAGCATAGGAGAAGAGAAAATAGGACAAAGCGGGGATATCTTTTGTCCTACTGCAAACTTGGGATATGTCGAGCAGGGCGACAAACAAAACCTTCAAAATGCAGTACATGGATGTGTTTCTTTGGAAAATTAAAACATGAAGCTAATGAGGACTCTTCGCAAAAACAAAATGTTTCCACTTATCCGAGCTCTTTGCCAGTGGATTATTTATAGTATTCATGGAAAGCCGCATCTAAGCATCATAATTTCAAAATTCGTAACTAGTAGTACAGCTTTAGAAAAAGATTCTTTTTAGTTTTGAAGGCTTGCATTGCGCATGCCAACAAAGGCAAACATGTCATACTAGCAATTACAAGACATTTCGAGAAAGCAAATAATGAGTAGAAACGATGCGTGAACCTTTTCAAGCCAAGTAAATGCCTGATATTTACTCTTCAGATCAGCATTGTAGAAGGTATCTCACTGAGGTATTTTTCAAGATATACAAGTAGCGTTTTTTTCAATATTTAATTCCAAATATGAGTACTATAAGGAATTATAGAAGCTAATTTTTTTAAACATCGTTAATCGAATTGTTTTTTGAATGTATTTCGTTTAGGTGTGTAAAGAAAATAAATACCTATCATCAATACAAAAACACACTACAAATACAGCGACGCAAAAAGATGTTAGCAGTACGGAATCTAGTTCAATTTGCATTCCAATAACCCAGCGCATTATTAGTATTGGTATTAAACAAAAAGGAGCGATAAAAATACTTCAAATTTTCTTTTAGTTTAGGTGTTAAAATCCCAATTGCAGCAAAAAAAAAATCCAGTTAATTACGGAACTTCGAGGGATCTATGGAAAATAATTTACTAATGCCCTAAAGAAAAAAAAATTCTACGAAAACACAATACTCCACAACGCAAACGCATAGCTGTACAATATAGCAGTACTAAAAAATGATTTATTTCATTAAATACTCTACTTCAATTGATTGATCAAAGAAAAAACTATCGAATATAAGCATGTTATATCCTAGCTATATTTCTCAAGTTTTTAAATGATACAGTTCGAAAAAACAATATGCCCTTTCATAAGTAGGAACGCAGAAAATACGCCACAAAATTAACGACTATAGAGAGGTAATGATTTCCTGAGGTTACAAGTAGCCTATCTAATAGAATAAAACGTACGCTAATAGCAAATCTATATATAAAGAAATGCCAGTACAATACAAACGCCCACATATACACACTGGATGCAAGAATATCAGATCGAAAAGAGGACAAATACTGAAATGCCTATATAATTAAAAAAAAAGGAATTGAAACTATTCCGAATACTATGCGACAATAGTTACCACGACTAGAATAAAACGAAACAAATAAGTATAAAACAGCTCCTATTTTCAATAAATCGCATCAGTTAGAACTTCATATGCTATCTATTTCCACTTTCGAAACCATAAGCTCAAAATTTTTAAGATAAAAGCGATTTAACTTTGCTGATGATTCCAAATTTAAAAGTCGTATAGTTTGTAGGGGCTAAGTCACAGTTGGATCCATATACATGAACATTGTTCACTACAGTAGCATGCTCTTCCGGTTGGTTTGGGATATTTTTTACCACTTTCCCACCAGCATGCACCCATAGCACTATACCATCCAAATTTTGAACGTTCTTAAATCCATGATCGAGTAAATTTTTACTGAATTTTCCGGATCTCATGCCAATGGTGCAATACGGAACAAGTAGCGTCGATTGAAGGGAGCTTACAGAATTGGTAGATTCTTTATTCATATAGCTCTCAGTAAATAGATTTGCAGTAATTGCTTTAGGAATCATAGAAATGGCTTGCTCTTCTTCTGTGCGACAATCAATCAGCAGCAAATTTTCAGGAAGGGTCTGATTTTTGTCCATTCCTCTATTAGTTTTCAATTTCTGACTGAATACATCGTAGTTTTCCAGTATTTCAGATGAGGATGTATGTGTAACTGCAGGAAATTTCTTGCTGTTATTATCGAATAACCGCTGCATTTTCTCCCTCCGATCGAAGTTTTCTTTACTGCCAATTATTTCACTGTTCGGTGCAGTTGAAGATTCAGCACGAATCCGGCATACATCGTCAGTAATGGTACTATTCTCTGTTCCTTCAGTAGAAGGAACCGAATTTTGTGAAAATGCAGCTTGAGGGGTCTCATCAAGAGGAATTTCCGGTTTTGGAGCTTCTGACGAAGCAGCTGCGAGCTGACTCATAATGGAGAAAGAGGAAAATTGAAAATGAAAAATAAATGCTTTAAAAATATTGAGAAAATAAATTTAAAAACAGAAAGTTTAACCGCGAATTAATAAATTTTCACGTTGATTGGGTTATTTACCAGAGTGTAGCAATTGCGATGACAAACTTTCAGCAGCCAGTGCGATGAGAAACCCAAGTTGTCACAAGCTTCAATGCGGAAAATTGTCGCAGCAAGCAAGTGCGCGATTTTCTAAGTTTTTGTTTTTTGCCCTTCTTTACCTACCTCAACTCCATGCGAATCGAGGCGATATTTCGGGTGAGCTCAACATTTCTTCTGAGTGACGGACGCTTAACTGAGACTTGTTCATTGGGCCTAATTTGCCTGCTAGCTATGCATCCAAAGGTACTAGAGCATTGTACTTCTCTGTAAGACATTTTAATGGGATTTACTTTCAAAGTGATGCTTTGGGGTTGCAACAGACAGTAGCTAGCGCCGCCATGCTTCTCCCTAAAACTTTTTTACTTTCTCTTCTCATTTTGAAGCACCACTAATAACAGCATTATTTTGTTGCAGTCTATTGACCCACTTCTGTTGCGCTTTATTAACTTGCCTTTTAGATTGCTTCATGCGTTGTTCCTGTAAACTCCAACTTCTCCTCGCATGGTCTTGAAACTAGGGTACATATTTCTCATAAAAGTTTTGTAATTTCTGTGCAGTTTTCTATCTGTGGACATTAAAGATTCATTCGCCTATCAATTGGACACCTCTCCCTTTTCAGCCACAATCGATATCGCGTGTAACATATACTGAATGCTACCGATACATACACTTCAAAGAAAAGTGACTGTTGTCAGTAGAATTTCAGACGGAGCGCGTTTACCTTTCAAATTTATTATTTCATTCGCTGATACGGCCACTTACTTTCTGTTTGCTCGAAATCGTGAGTGGTCTATTCTCTCTTTTTTTTCGTGCCGCCGTTCTAATACTCCCATTGAAAATATCATCGCATTGTGTTTTAAAACTACTTTGTTGATAGATGCCTTCCTTGTAGACGGGGCTTGTTAGACTGCTTTCTTGAAACCTTTGTTTGCCCCTTGATAGTTCTGTAAGATACCACGTCATTTTATCATGCGCCGGCCTATGGATTCGGAGGAGGCTCCCTTTTCTTCTGTTGAAGGGATGGGTATGGCAGTGTCTGCAGTGGATAATCTAAGCTATTTGGAAAAAGAAGAAAATTCTCGCAATCGTACTTCATCACCCTGTTATGTCAAGTTTCTTGTCCCTTACAGCGTCGCTGGCAGCATAATCGGTCGCAATGGTACAGAAATAGCCATTGCTGAAAAGCAGACTCAATCTACGATTCGTCTTTCTAACGCGGATTGTTTTTTCCCCGGAACTATTCAGAGAACGTGTGTAATCTGCGGTGGGATGGAAAATGTTATTGAGGCTATTATGATCATCCTATCAAAATTACGCAGCAACCTTTTGCAAATGAATCGACCCGGCAATGAAGATGGCGGTAGTACTACAGGGTCGCAAAGAGAAGACGCTCCACCTTGGGCGCCGGAGACTCGCCTCGTGGATGAGGAAATGCCACGAAAAGAAATGGAAAGATCACTTGGATCACCGGATGGCATCGAGCGATTCAATTGCACAATGGTTGTTCCAAAAACTGCTGTATCCGCTATTATTGGAAAAGGTGGTCTAGCCATACGGAGCCTTTCTGAGAAAACTGGTGCGAAAATCCTTGTTTCTGACAGGGAGAATGGATTGATGGAACGACTAGTCGATTTTACAGGTAGTTATGACGCCGTCAAAATGGCAGTAACAACAATTGCAAGAGATATTCAGGATGATCGCCTGCTTCGAGAATGCTGTCAGCAACTTGACTATCGATCTGCCCCTTCTGCCCCAAGTGATTCTCATTATAATCCCCCGCCTGTGTCAGGACCACCATCCACCCTGGCCGGAGTCAGTGTCTTCCCTCCTCATGGCTGTGACGACAATGTTACTTATCCCGGAGTGCGACCGATTGTTTTAATATCTAACTGTGAGATACATCTGCACGTTCCTGATAATGCAATAGGTGCTATTATTGGAAAACAAGGCAGCTGTTTGTCTGAAATCATGCGTCGATCAGGGGCAAAGGTTATGGTATGCTATGTACTGAAATGCTAATTTCGAAGTTTAAGTTCTAAATGCTTTTTTATTGTTATTTTAATATAGAATCCCTAAGTGTAAATGCTTTCTATTTTTTGGATTATAATTAGGTTTCCCAGAAAGGAGAATTAGTCCCTGGAACAATGAATCGCCAAGTAAAGTTAAGTGGGGAGTTACTATCGGTGCATCATGCTCATGCTCTTCTCTGGCAGCAATATATGTTTTATATGGGAGGGAGCGAATCTCCTGCCGACGGATATAGTCCAACAAACTATCCTAGGAGAGATCCACCGTATCCTGGGAATTCTGTTCCTCTTCCTAAATCATATAATTTCAGTGGTAGGCAAAATATACAGTAGTTACTTTCGTATTTTGGAGAGCAATTTAGGTTTTGTAATTAAAGTAATGGCAGCTTTTTTGATCGCTATTGTATTGTTTCTTATATGCATGAATGTGCTAACTTTTTTTTAAAGCAAAGCATATCCTGATGTTCCTTTCAAGCCTCATTCTACTCTAGAGTTACTTTTTTCTGTGCTGAAAATTGGAATTCAATATAATTTTGCATTTTTCTGGTGACTATTTTGAATAAAAAAATTATATACCGTTTTAGCCATCTTTCGGATGCCAAGATACCAATACGCAATTCCTCTTTGTAATCCATTGAGACTTCTTGTGTATTGTTACTGTGCATGCGCTATAAATAAGAACTGCCCATGTAAATGATGGCGTCTCTACCTTCCGCCCATCTTTCATATTTGTTAATTGTTTCTTATGTCTCTATTATACAATCAGGTCGGGCAGTTCGACGTAGCCGCTCCAGGCAGCGATATATCTCCCCGTATTCAAGTCATTCCATGCGATAATTGTTCACTTTTGGTAGCAAGCACATATACGGACAAATTCTTTACATTAAATTTCGAAATATGTTTGCGTAGAGAATCCGATCGAATTTTCTTTTAAAATCCGTTGTCGTGTAACTACTCTATCGCTCTGCGGTTCTCAAATAGTGCATTTTAGGGCCTTGACCTTGTAATATGCAGATACATCTACAAGCATTTTCCACCTATCACTAGGCAACCAAATACTGAATTACTTTATTTAAAATATGTATGTCGGAATATTACCATAATTTCTGGTCATTCTCTCGTTACAAGACCATTATTGCTGTTTACACGGACTGCTTTTTAAATATCTACTAGTAATGAAAGCCGTTGTGTTCAATTTCAGACCACTGGTTATATAGCTTCTATACGTATTCTGAAAGGAACTTTTAAAACGGATTGATGTTAATAAGATTACTCAAATCTCCTTCACTAATGGAAATTCTAGTGGTGATGTGACCCTCCGAATTTATTGGATGCTGTATTTTAAACGTTACTTAACATTCGAATATTATAGTACAGTTGTGAAAGTATCGAAATAATTAGGAGGAAATTGAACCTTTCGATTACAAAGCACAGCGGATATTAATTGAAGTGGTTGCGAATAATGTGTGAAGTAACTGTTTCGAGTTATGTGCAACTAAGCATCCATTGACTTTTGAGCATGTCAATTTATGCCTTAAGTCTGAAATAATTTTTTGGGCCGGAAATTGCTTACGCTTTTACATATCTTCTGCTTCAATGATTCTTTCCGAATATTTGTATATGCTGGTGTACGCGCGCATGAGAGCTTAACATGAAGATGGATGTTTTATTGTTAGCTTACTATTATAGTAACGCATTCTTATCTGCATCTTGTTTCCTACCATGTGATTAATTTTGGAATTCTTCAATAACGTGTAATTTCTGCAGCGCAAACTCAGAGTATTCATAACTCGAAGGTATTTTTAATATCTTGATCAAAAGGAAATTGTTTACATTAATGTGTTTCAGATTCGTTATTTAATGCTTTATATTGGAACAATGTAATGGGAAAATTATGAGTTACACTTTTATTTTGCTTTGTGACATGGGAACGGAACCATTTCTGGCAGTTACTATACTCAATGTTGTATTGGCTCATAGATTCCAGAAGATGCATGGACAATCCTCTTCTTGTGTTGTCATACTAATATGAAATAATTTTTTTCTGCTGCATTTTGGATAAATTCTTTGTTATTCTTTAAAATGCAATACGTTTTAATATTTTGCATTCTGTATATATTGCAGTATGGAAAAATTCCAAGTACATTCTTGCTGCCTTTTTGTTTAGTTAACTGTATTTTCATTTCTTCACGAAGGCGACCTTCGTTCGTATCTCTTCTTCCTGGAGTTTATAAACTATGCGTTGGAAAAAAGGCTCTATACAATTCAACTAAGCCAATAGTGAATGAATTTATTTTTTGGCATAGTGCGGACTGCTACGTTTTGCTGAAGTATTTGATTGCTCCTCGTAATTTTAATGAACTCATTACAAAAATCGCATTATAGTATTTGTTTTTGCTTTTCTTTGCAAGAATCAGCACAAACTATATATATATTAGATGCGCATTTAAAGTTGTAGGGTGTAATTTTTAAATTGACACGTTGTGTTTCCATCTATTCCATTGGAAACCACGCTTTGAACACAGTTTCCTAAGAAGAAAAATTCGGATTTTCTTCGCAGCCTCTGATGTGTCCAAGGACTATTCATAAACAAAGCGTTGCGGTAGCTTTTTAATATGCGCATTCGTAGCCCCCTACTTCATTCAGTTATTGCTTATTCTTTACTCCTTGATTTACCATATACGTACTCAACAGTTGCAATGTACGTGGCATTTATTTTGATGTCGTTGATTTACCATACTTGCACAGTGGTATTGCTTCTCCAAACATTTGGTTGAAAGCACGATTCATGGCGCTCATGGGCCTTCTAATTGAGCATTCCCATCAATACCACTGCCGGCTCACGTCTCAATTTAGACAGAGAAAGACCTGTTTCAGCATATGCAAATTTTAAAAAGTGATTCAGCATGCCTTTATCAAAGAGAATAATGTCCATTTACGAAACATTTTCATTGTGCTGCTCTGATTATTGTAAATATGACACTTGATCGTGCAAGGAGATCTTATCTGCGAAACGGCGCGATAATTACTGCACCGCCAAGAGGGAACGACTATACAATGCTCGCGGTATAAATGCCAATTTCTAGGCATGAAATACGCCATGAATGAGCACTGCTAGGGGTATAGCCTTACGGAAATGCAATAGTATTTTGGTAGAATTTTTTTGTTGAAATATGGTTGGATGCTAGAAAACGCATTATGAGAGATACTTTCTAATATTGATTAGAACCTATTAGCTCCAGCGAACCTTCGCATTGCGGAAATACTCAACTATGCATTTACTCACAAAATTCACTGCTTCCCATCTAAACAAGTTCTAGAATAAAAAGATACTTCTTTTTTATTGTGATGGAAGGCTGCATGGCGCTGTCTCTACAGCGATTCATTGCTTTTTCGGTAGGTCATTCTTTACGAAATATAAACTACAAAAGTTGCTACTACTATTTAGTTGCGCCATTCTTGTACAAATAAATTTGGTGAGACTTATTGCCAAGCTTCGATCAGTGAGAATCTAGCAACAACTTTACCGTGGAAAATAGAAGATATAGGATTCTGTTTAGCAGTTTAAGATAGCATGCGATATATAACATGATTTCCTATTTTCAAACAACGAAATGCCAGTATACGTTCATGAAGATAAAATGATCAGAGAGTGAAAAATCAATCAACTCCATCTATGAATAAGAGGTTTTGACGTTTTATAATATAAATGGAAATACAACACAGAAAAAGAGCTGCTCGTTTTGAATAATAAGACAATTCGTGAAAGCACTTGCTCTCACATATTCAAAATACTACCACTATTCCAGCATATTTTTGATTCAAGTGTAATGCTGCAAAAGTAAATTTATTTTATTATACAGTTTAACTATCAAAATAATGGGATAATTAGTCAATGAAACATGAAATACAAATTATCATTATAAGTGCAGATAATGTCTAAGTCATGGCGTTTTATAAATGAGAGTAGTCAATTTCTTCCACACATGGTGGATATTTAAGAGCGACCATATATGTGCCTGCATATCCTCAAAATATTTAGTATATGAAATAATAAAATATACAATGACCCGTTGACCCACTACTTTTCCGTGCTTCCATTTCTATTAAAACATACGAATGAGACACAGAAAGAGGAAATCTTCATACGTACATCGGTTATATTAAAACAGGTCAGTACTAACAATACTTATCCCGACTGCGTACAAAAAATAAAACAATGAAACCTTGAGTAGAAGGAAAAGCCGTAAAAGCAAACTCGCATAAACCACATACCTCATCATAGCCCCGGCCTGTACAGAAGCGCGCCTTGTTTCTATTCGCGAGATTGTCTGCGAATTCCACATGAAAATTGTTCTATTGACAGCATTCGTCAACAAACCTATAGTTTATTCAGAGCGTTTGCACCTATTGCTTGCAAACTCTTACTACTAACAAATGCTAACAGATTTCACAGAAGTACGTGAAAAAACACACGCCATGCAGCTCCAACAGTTTCATTACACGTACATGGCGCCTCCGCTGAGTAAATGCCTTTGTGAGTGATAATTCACTCGCCACTAGTTGTTTTCCATTTTCTGGAGCATTTCCCTATAGAATCACGTTATATAATGAGTCAATAGGAATTTACAAACATATTTAAATACTGTATACCACGACAAGAATCACCAATAACTCAAAGTATGAAGATATACAAGCGGAATGACTAGGAGAAAATTCAGAAAGAGAAATCCCCCTCACTACAGATGTACAGGGGACAAGAACAGCAGAACACACTCATCCACATTTTTTCTTTCCCTGCTTACTTTTGCAGTTTAAATGGATTATTCTAACACATATATAACTAGGTAAAGCAAGCATTTCAGAATAACATACGAGGTCAGACGGCAGTATTGAAGATGGTAAGAATACATTTCCTTCCTTTGCGCAGTTCTTTCGGCGCGGTTCAACGATATGCTGCCTCGAAGGTGTTGCCAGATGCGTAGGGGGCGAGAACGCACGATGTTCATCATTTTTGCAATCCATCTGAGTGATTGTGGTGCTACGATGTGACACCGTAGAAGATTGAGAGTTCATTACCGAATCCGGTGGCAAACTGAGGTATTCGAAACGCTTGCATGCTCTCGTTAGGCCATCTGGAGCATTGCCCACATCCACTGCAGTCGAGTCCCTAAGGAATCTCTCAACTAATTTCGATGCCACCGAACTATCTTCACTCAGTATTGCAGCGGTTTGACCCGTTGTAGACGAAGCAATAGTCCGCTCGGAAGAGATATTTCCCAAATTACGGGGATGAACGGATGAAAGAGTATTATTTCGAATGGCAGCGACAGAATTACCGCCTTCCATAAGTACGCCATCGGAGGAAAGAGATGCAAGTTTCGGAAGATTCTTGTTGATAGCCTCAAGAGGCTTTAAAAAATACGATGATGGAATTTTGCTAGCAAAGTTGCGTTCGTATGCTTTCGAACAAGAACCTAAAGCCATGTGGTCAGTGGAGGCTTGATCCCTGCCTATTGGCTTTCGAGAGGATTCTAAAAGAGAATTAGGGAGCGTTTGGGAACTATCGAGACTAGGATTCTCCTCATCTGTTAGTTTACAACACGGGTGATGAATCTCCTGCTGATGAATCTCCTGCTGAGAAATCTCCTGCTGATGAATCTCCTGCTGAGAAATCTCCTGCTGAGCGGTTTCATTGTGATGCGACTGTGTAACAGCGGTAGCTGCTGCTTCGAGACGGCAATTTACAGATTTTTCTTTTTCGTCAAGATTTTCGGTCCGCTTACATTCTGGGATTGGTACTGGATCATTGGCATCAAGAGAGAGTTCCAAATTTTTGCTTATTTTCAGTGTATGCGAAGCATGTGAAACAAATGCATTTCGGAAAGGCTCCCTCTGGGTTTTTAGTTTCAATACATCCTTCTGTTTTTTGGTTACGGCTGATGGAGGCCCCATTTTCTTTGCCACAGCCTTTGCAGCTGTCGGAGTATTTCCTTGTCTACGAAAGCACGGAGGCGACACACCCAAATCTACTACCTCCTTTGTAGCTTGAAACTGATCCTTATCTGAACAATAATTTTTAAAGAGAAAAAAAATTTGCTTTGCAAGTAAATATGCTTTGCGTAGCAAGATTCTCTTTTGTTTCATAAAGAGTATGATAACAATTTAGCATGAGGATGAGGGTATCAAAAGACATCGTTTCTTTTCTAACTCAGAAAAAGAGAATACTACAGGCCTAAAGATTGCTGCGATTTCTCCTCTTCGTTTTCCTCTCTCTCGAAATAGCATTAAAAAATAGGAGGGGGTTGTATTCAATAAGCCCATCCAATCTCCAAACTAGCATCAACAACTCTACAAATGGTTTGCAAAGACAGGGTGAGCAAATGTGTTATAAAGAAACTTCCATCCGGATTTCCCTATGAGAGGTTATTCAACTGTATTACCCTCTTTTTATCCCCTCTCCTTATAAAATTTGCTTTACACTACACTATCAACAAGCAAAAAAACACAAAAATGATGAGAAGTACACGCTTCCATAAACATTTCACAGAATCTAAGCCGTTAGGATGTACAAATAAAATCTATTGATCTCTTCATTCTATGAGGCTGCCTATCCCTCCCTCCTCACATCGACGGAACAAACAGAAATCGAGCACCAAACAGACTCCCCCGACAAGAATTCTTGCTTACATAATGTCTTGATGCACATTTCAGTGGGAATAGATGGAATGGAGGGTTTCCAGATTTCTAAGTGAGGAGAAGCGTTCAGCGATGAAGAAAGGAGCGTTCGCAGGCCACTCTTATCATTTTCTAAAACGCCAGGGGGTGGTGCCTCCTCTGAAAATCGTAGTGGATTCACTGCTGCCGTAGAAACAAAGCCAGCAGAGGAAGATAGACCCTCTCGTCCTGCGTGTGCAGGGTGGCCATCCTCACTAACTGCTTCACCCAGAGTTTTAAAAGGAAGCCTGGAGGGCGAGAAAGAAAGTTGAGGCTCCCTTGCTTGTTTTTCGTAATGCATCAAATCATCACGCATCGCTACACCATCCCTCTCAGATTTCCCCCCAGAAAATGGAAATGCGGAAGCCCATGGAGGCGTACGTCGATGAGGGGGTCTTCTTGTTGCCGATAGCGTCCCAGCTAATACGTAATTACAGCATATAACGAAAAAAAAATAGAGAGAGAGTAGTCACAAGGGGTTCAGACACGTCCATTGACACTCTCTCTAGGAAATTTTGCAACATTTCACCCTACTTGGAATCCATGAAACTGCTGGATTTGCATGTTTTTGTTCTTCCAAAGGGTCAGAGAGATTCTGTTTAGCACTGCCTCCACCATGGGTAAAGCTAGGTAACCTACTTTTCCCTGTGTGAAGCGTCACACGCCGAGAAGAAGGCACAGCGTCGTTGCTCTCTCCTAAATCGCCTCTACCCTCACTGGCAACGCAGGACGGCAGCTGTGTCCTGGAAATTCCATCCTCTGAATACAAAATTCAGAAAAATGTATTCAAACGATGCTACAGTACAAAGTAACCCTATATAAAAAAACAGCACACATACTACAAGAGAAGGTTACAAAGGTGCTTCTATTTCCACAATGCTACTGCCTCTGCAGAAAAAGTAAAAAAAAAAAAAAATATATATAATCCTCTTTATCCAACATCGGATGTATTTCCCTCTATGGATGCCACGTCTGCCTATGCTGAGCACTAGAATCTTAAAAGTCTGTCTTCACATCTCATCACCCAAAAAAGTGATGTGGCCTACCTTTAGTAAGAGAAAGGGGCAAACGTGGCTTGGCTTGCGTCTCCTCCACATCTGCCAGGATGGAAAAAAAAAAGAAAAAAAAAAGATGCATATAGGAAGGGAGGGGAGTATTTTAAAAAAAAAAAAAGTATTGAAACTAAAAAGAATGTTTTTGAAGCAACGATACCTTTTATAAAACATAAACAGCAATCCATTTTTCATACAAAACAAAAAGGCAAGCATTTTCATCCTACAGAAAACAAAGTGTGTGAAGATGTGCCTGTAAAACCTTTCCATGACTTTTATGAGAATGAAAAGGCAATACACACGCTGATGAATATCCTCATAAGAATAACCTGCAAAAACGTGGATCGATTGCTGGGCAGCTTCTGGTGTAGAACAAAAGCCATAAGAATGTTGCAGAAGGAGAGCAGCCACTTTTGTGGGAAGGAATAAAGGGGCTATACCCTCCGAAGGGGTATCTTTATTTCCTTGAGAAGTCAACGATGATTCTGCTGCATCGAGAGAGGCTTCAGGAACTCTTAGATGCGTGTGAGGCCTCTTCTTCTTACAGGCCTGCACAGGAGAGATATGTGAGGAAGCGACAGCATCTGAGCGAGGAATGTGTGGTAGCCTATAGGCCCTATACAATTCTTCAGAGGATGGATTTAAGATAGGAGAGAGGGGAGTGACAGGTAAAAGGGATGGAGGCTGCGATATCCCAGGAAGAAGTGTGTTTGCAACGGAAGGAGGAATACATTGAGCAGGAGATATCTTTGTGGATGTCTCTTCCTCTAGAGGCTTCTCTTTCACAAATTTGGGGGGAAAACAATACACGGGGTGCATATCACGGCTATGGACATCGGAGAGGTCACTCATAGGCAAAGGGATTCCAAAGGAGACCCTCTTCTCGCATGTATGCCTATTAAAATGAAAACAAAGGCAAAATGTAGTTCAGGGTTATATAGTGGGTGGTTGATAGGCTAATGTTTTAACGGTACAGTCATTTTGCAAATACTGCCTTTAAATCCGTTTATTTTAAAGAGATAAAAGATCTCTCTTTCTACAAAACAGGGAAATATCCGCGCTTGTCTCAAAGAGGGATGTCTGCCAGCGAGTGAAAGAGTCAGAAAATACTCTCACATGCTCAGAAAGAGGCGTTAAGTCAGATTTCTACAAGAATTTTACTCAGAAAAAAAAAGGGAGCCACAGGGCAGAAACAGACCGATAGTGTAACGAAAGATTGGCTTGACGGAGCTTTTCTAGCTCGGATTCGATACTTTGGATGTGCAGGAGAGTATCTATAGGTTGACTCATGGAATCCTTCCTAGTATATATACACAGTAGGCAAAAGAGGGAAGTTAGAAATAGAGGAGGAAGGTTACAAATTCTTTTTTCTTCTTCTTCTTCAATGGCTGCATCAAATCACACATTGAGACTGCTCACATTGATGCATCAAGAATAAGACACACTGAAAGGGGTATTGAAAAATGGAGTTTATCGTGTTTAAAAGTTCCTCAAAAGTTATGAAAAGATAAATATGATTGCAAAACAAGGAACTATTAAAGCTTAAGAATAAATAGGATAAAAAGCTTCAAATTGTAAGCAAAACGAACCCGTCTCCCTGTTCTTTTATTTCCATCACAGGTTTTGCCAAAATGCCACCAAAATCCTCCCGTTTAGCGTGCACTTCTGTTTCTATCTCTACATCCATGGAATCTTTCCACAATAAAAAAAAATCCAATTTTTAAAAAAATAAAAAAGTCATTTTCACATCCTTTGCAAAAGAGCATGAACATCATGCCTTCCATACGTTTCTGGAAAAGCTGCACCTTTATAAGTACAGAGAATATCCACTTTCTACACTCATAGAATTCTACGGTAGGAAACGACCATATAGGCAGGCACAGAATGAAAAATTGCAGAAAGTATGGCAAGTAACAGACACACAGGGCTACGTAAAAAAAGATTCTCCCCTTGACACACAAAGGATAAAAAATAACTATATCACTCTCTCTCTCTCTCTCACATTGATAAATCCTCTAGAGACAGATATACCTACCTAACATAGGTGATATAGGTATCCCCTCCGCTACATCCTTCCTGCCTAAGGGGGTGTCGGCTGGGAGAGTAGAACAGGCAGAAATCACCTTCTCCTTCGTTGTAGTCGTGGTATGTACAGCAGAGTGAAGGGAAGTTTTATCAGACGTTCCAAGCTGAGAGCGGAGGGTTCGAATATCCTTTTTAATTTGCAATGAAAGGGATGAAGCCGCCTCAAAATCATCCTTCCGAGTAGAAGAGGTAGCAGCGAAGCCTTCGGTTACGCTTTGTCTCGGTGTAGGCAGAGGCATAGGTGTGGGCTCAGCCAAAAATGGGACAGCGATAGCCTCTTCAGCCTTAGAGATAGCCACAGGCTTCGAAGGTGCTCCATCACCGCCATTTAAACACTGGGTGGAAAGATATCCCTGCCCAGCGGCAGCGTCGAGAGGAAACGGCGAGGCTTCCTGAAGAAGATATTTTGAGGGAATGGGGAGAGCCACAGACGCAGCTGGTGCCGTTGGGTGGCTCTCTTTCGGTAGAGCGGCTTTCATGCCTTTCAAAGATTTCTCCTTCAACTGAGAGGAAGAACTCGCAGTCAGCTCTGGAGAAACCTGAGAATTCCCAGGCGGTGATGCTTCCATCCCAGCAGGTTCCGTTTGTTTGAAAAGAGTGACCTCAGAGGACATAGTCTGCTGGGTAGAACACTGGACACGTGGTTTTATCGCTTCAGAAACGATGGGCTGTCTCCTGGATACAGTCCTTGCCTTTGTAGGCATTACTGAGTTGGAGGCAGAATTCCTAATGCTTTTCAAAGCAGCAATGGGGGTGGATTTCCTCTTTTCGTAAAGTTTATCTGTGTTAGAGGGGGATCGACTCTGAGTAGTAGGATGGACGGAGGATGAGGGAGTAGGCGAGGGGGGGAGGGGAGGGGGGGTAGAGGTTTTTCCTTGAGTAGGAGATACAGCCTTGGTACAGTGTTCACAAGAGAGTTCTTTGGTTGTAAAGATATCCTTAATTTCCGTCTTAACAGATAATACCGAATTCATGGGAGAGGAGAGAGGGGGGAGAGTGAACACACCCACCGCCTCTGGCTCACGTACACCCTCAGAACAAGGGAGGGAGGCTTCCTTGTGTTTTGGGGATAAAATAGCCATTGCAGGGGTTTCACGTTGGAGTTTTGGTGCAGGAAGAGGGATATCTTCCTTTGCAGATCGAGACCATACTTCACTCCTTTGCAAGGCAAGGATAGAAGAAAGAAAAATAGACATTGGATCCAAATGCATGAAGAATTTTCAATGCACACTTTGATACGAAGAAAAAATCCTTGACAGGATTGTGCAAAAGGAGAAATTGCCTTAAGTTTTTGAAAAAAGATTTTAAATGGATTTCACAGGGAATTCGTAGCCTCTACGGTGTCTCCCTCATGAGAGAGGTATACGTCCACAAATCAAATAGAAAACAGGACAGCCCCCATCTCTCCCAAAACAATAAAATGGATAGCTCTGTGCCCTCTGCAAAACTTTTTCACAGCAGTACGTACACGCAAGAAGAGGCTTACCGTTCAAGATGAAAATAACTTTGATTATACATTTCGATGGGGTTTTTCATCTTCCGTACGTTCTCATTTCTAAGCAATAAAATATTCATAAAAAGATAACCTCTTGTCCATTTCTATCCTTTTCAACACACGTGGAGTATTTTTCTAGAGGCTAGAGATATGCAGATCGCTCCGTAGAGTTTCATATGTGCCACCCTCATAAGAATTGAAAGAGAGAGTTTAAAGATAAGTCATTCTAGTCATACCTATATCCTATCTTGCCTTCAAAAAACATTACATCACTTGTCAAACACACCCTCTCAGGAGTAGATTCAAAAAAAAACTAAAATAAAATAACCTTTTCAACGGTGATTCTTTAGAAAGTAAAGTTTTTAATTCACACAAGGCTTCCTCTGGTAAAGCCACAGGGCCTTCATTAGGAGGAGGCATCTTCAGAGTTTCTTTTTTCAAAGAGGGAATTTGCTGCTTTCCCTGCTTAGGCTGCAATGTGTGATAAGAAAAGAAATCATGACACAAAAAATGAACCCATTTAGAGGTTAGGATGTCAAATTAAGCCTTAAAACGAGTGGAAATCACTTTTTCATCCTTTACAGGACTGTAAAATGCTTTAAAAGTAGTCAAAAACGTACATAGTTGGCCCACAGGATAGCCTCCAGCCATCACTCTATACTAAGAAGATATTTTTTCCCTTTTGTACCCTCATTGTCCACAGAGACGAAAAGAAATAAAAAAGAAACAAGAGAAATCATCCCAAAATGCCTACAGAACTCTGTTATCACTGGAGAAACTCACCCAAAACGAAAGGAAAGTAGAGGAACCTCTACATGTAAAAAATTTTGGCTTTAAGTGGCGTATAGAAGAAAAAATAGGAGGAATCCTCTCCTATAAAAAATAGTTTTCAAATCCTTTTTACAAACATTCCTAGTCAAAGAAGCAAACCTGAGAATTGAAGATGCATCGTGTTTCAATAAGACGTTTGCAACGCTCTTCAGTTGTAGCTGAAAATAAACGACGAGATTCCCTCTCAGATTTCACAGCAATACGAAAACATTTCGCCTCTCTTGAAGCGCGATCTGCCATGACGACAGCCTTCAAAAAATAAAAAGAGAGAGAGAAAGTAGGAATAGTTGAAAATGAAAATGAATAGCAAAAGATAGAGTTTCTATTTGAATAGCAAAAGTTAGAATTTCTCTTACAAAGATTTTCTATTTGAATAGCAAAAGTTAAAGTTTCTCTTACATAGAGTTTCTATTTGAATAGCAAAAAGGAATGGATACAGCGTACAAAAACACGTAAATACTGCCTACTCTGTCAATCGTGAAAAAATATATTGAAGCGATGAAAAACAAAATTAAAAATGTGTGTGGATGATAGAAAAAGCCAAGAAAGGCAGGCAAAAACCAAACAAAAGTATACAAAATGGCAAAATACGATTATATATATACAAGTATAGAATCCACACTCCTATAGAGTAACTTAACAGTGGGCCCAACTGCCAAAAAATGAAAAATAAATATATTGCTGCTTACGCCTTATAAATTAGAAACGTTTGGCAGGATTTTGCCTCCAAATAGTGCATTGAATGGGTGGAAATTCCAAAAAAATTCCTTCTTTTCAACATTACAGGATAAGAAAACGCATTATTCACCTTCTTCTGTTGCTTTAAATCGAGCTCATTTTGAAAATAATGTTTTTGCAACTCTTGTTGATGCATAGAATCAGCAAAATCTTCGCAATACACCTGAATCAAAGCAGCAAAGAGATGCAAAGAAATCCATCTTAAATTACGTTAAAATAGTAAACAAATAGAGATTCCATCTACCCACAGAGATTCTCCCAGGCACAGTAGAAAAAAATGGAATAAAAATGCTTTCATTTTTCGTCCCTTCTGTCCTATCCCAGAGGATATATAAATTAAAAATCTTCACACCTTGTACATGCCTACAGCTCGCTGTGTGATTTTACTTTTTTCAGTTCGAAACAACGCATGACTAAACTTACTTAAACAGTTTTATTAGTTCAAAAACGGACTATCCTATACTGTAAAGAAAAAACTCTACTATATAATCTAGTTTACTAAATAAGATAGAGAGGTTCTTGTACTCACAGCGGTGTTTCAAATTCAAACATTTGATACGAAAGATACATTTTCCAGCCCAAATTACTTATTCTAAGCCTTTATAAAATATCCAAATTTCACAGTGTAAGAAACTTTTTGATTTTTAAAGAAAAATAAAACACCTCCAAGTATTGACAAAGGGATGCTGCCCTTACATCTATTTACTAAAACTCTACCACAGCCTCTCTATCAAAACAAAGTTTCTTTAAACGTGATAATCAAGGCTAGCCCATTTTTTAAAGGAATGCAAACCCTCACAAAGAAATGATGGCCATACATGCATGCCTTCTATGAGTGAAATAAGCAGTAGATGGATGGAATTTTAGCAAGAGTTTTTCACCCATAAACATTTCAGGATACTCAGCGAATAAAAATGCATGCATCCAAACCAGATAAGCTTTCCACATTTTCTCCGTTTCTTCCTTCGCAATGGCCGCATCTCTTTCCTGCTGCTGCTGCTGGGAAAGCAAACGAGAGTTGTAAAATGCCTGAGGATGCACATAGAAGGCATAAAAAGTAATTCAACTCGTAAAAGGAGGGTATAATCGTGCATAAACTTGCGCATTCAATGACTCTTGAGCTACTCTAGATCCAAAAAAATCTCTGAGAAAAAATGCATGCAATCAAAATAATTGCGATGCGAGGCAATCCCATCTATGAGCTGGTAGCGGCACCGTGGATTTCCAAACGATTACTCTTTCATCATTGACACAGTAAAGTATGCCAAAACTATAAAGTTTAAGGCAGTGTCGTCACACATAGAAGTGCCAGAAATGAAATTCTTATGAAGTTATTTAGTATTTCCAGAGGATATTAAACTATTTCAAAAAATTTATATGCATACGCACTTTTGCATTCAAAATTTCTTGCTTGGCTTCCTTCTGACGAACTTGTACCAACTTGTCTAATCGACAAATTTGTTGCTGCTCCTCTTCCCATTTTTCCTTGTTATTATACAGGCGTAACTTGCGGGTCCATGCTGCTTTACTACGGTTTCCTTGTTGTATCGCAAGCTTTTTATCAGATTTATTTTCTTGCAACTGGGCCCGTTTTCCACCAACCTTAGCTGGCATAGAAGAAGATGAGCTTCTTGATAGCTTTTCAACTTTAGATTTATCAGGCAATAATTTTAAAATGGGACCAGCCACAGTATGCTCACTCTTGAAATGGACAGCAGCCTCTTGTTGCAATAAAGAAACGGAAACCCCGCTTTCTACAACTTTTTCAACATCCGGTTGCAGTAACAAGGATTTATCATTCAGTTTCTTCTTAAATTCCAAAAAATTGAGGGTATCCGAACAGATTGAGTCCTCTAAAGCAGAACAGCAAGATGCCTCGGCTGGGTCGTAGCCCTCGTTTTCCTCAAGCGGGCAAATTGGGATCAAGGAAGTTTCGTGACCGTCGAGTATTTTTTCTGTAACTAACTTCGAAGAAGGGTCCTGTAAGGACGTTGTAGTTGCAAATCTGCACTCGCCATAAGGACTATAACTAGCAGCCGATTTGGGAATAGGGGAAAAGACACGTTTTTCTTCAATGTTTTTGAAATTTGAAGGTGCTACTTGAATAGATTGTAGGCTCTCTGCTGATGAATTAGGAAAGACAGGTATCACATTTGCATTCTCTCCTTCTTTCGAAACGAAATGTTTGCTACATTTCTTTCGGAAGCGATGGGCAACACGGGGAGGGGATCCTTGAGGGTACGTATGTTTTGTGGAAAATGTGAAAGACTGTGAGTGCGGATATAAAGCCATTTCAGAAAGATGAATACATTCCGCAATCGCATTTCTAGCAGAAAAAAGAGTAATTGCCTGAAAATGTTGCACTGAATATTTTGAGATTTTACGTTTGAAGATACTGTTGAGCCCATTACGAAGACGTGACTGCGTCGCCTTCATATCGCTATTCTGGTAATGAATGAACCTATTGCTGCAACCCCGAAAAGGTGCCATCGGGGCAGAACAACCCGCTAAGCGGATTTACCTATTACTTTGTAACTCTAGATAGCAAAGGAAAATTAGTTTAGACGTGCAACACAAGTATATTGATAAAAAGAAATTTCACGAACCTTTTGAATAGTTGTAAAAGCTACAATAACTAACAGCTTCGCGATCGAAAAAATTATGAGGATCCATTGCAGCACACCCGAGTGCTCAAAGAAAGATAGTCACTTCAGAAAAGTAAGGAATCAGAGAATGCAAAAGTACAATCGATTAAATATACCGAAAGATCATTGAATATTCTTTGAAACAAACATAAAATGTGATTCGAGGTTTCACTGATGCCTTAACTACTTTACTAATCAGAAAATATTCTAGGGGAGCTGCGTTATAAGATGCACTGTTACGTACAGTATTGTGTTCTCCTACTGTTTAATAATATAACTACTTATCATCCCCTGATATTGTAACAGTGGTATGATAACTTTCAATGGTATAGATTCTTAAGAACAATGAATCTTTCAATCATACCAAAAATATAACTTTCAACGTTGTAAATCATGCCTGCTTTATGTGTTAATGATTAAGGAGTTAACAAAACATTTCTCGAAGTTTGAAACTATTTTAAGAGTAAACGAGCCAATACAAGGAAATGGCAATAACATTCGTGTAACAAATGGAATTGTAGCGTAAGTGAATAGTAAATAAGTAATGTTTAATTATGTTAATTAGAGTTTAGGTTAAATAATTAATGCTAGGTTACGTAATTAATGCTTAGGTTCAGTAATTAATATAGGTTAAGTAGTTATACCGTGAGTAAGTAGTGTAGGAATGAAAGTGAGTTAATGAAATGATATATGTTAGGACAAAGTTAAACCATGCAGAAAGTAGTTACGGAATAGCCCGGTTAGTAGCGGAAGGTAGGATACGAGTTGACTAGCTCTGTATTTGAATGCGCACAAATACAACCGACGTTGACGAGCAACCAAGAATATTGACAACTAACATAAACGTAGAAGTAAACGCAGAACCGGAGCTAAAGTGGGAGCGAGTAAAGTCAGTCTTTTTATTCTAGTCTTTTCTACTAACAATTGTTTGTACGCAATTAGGAAGAAGATATGTTTTAATCGACCCCTTTTAGTCTAACGTATTTTAGCATGCTTAATCTTTCAATATTCCCTCGTTTAAATATTACCCAACATTATTAGTTTGTCTATTCTTAAATTCCTTAGTTGCTGTTTGAAATTGTTTGTCACATAATCTGTTCAATCGTTTACTTATTGTAGCACGTAAAAATTCAATTCTCATCTACACTGAAGAGCTTCGCTCATACATTCGCTCATTACAGAACAACAGAGGTAATTCAAAATATCTCAATCTTAACAATTCGGGTACTGTAATCAATCACTGTACAAAATTTCAAAGTAAACATACTTTCTATTCATTCTTCTAAAATTGGAAGGACATGATTTAAAGGAGAGATTTAAATGAAAACAAACAATGCATAGATAAAATGGTAAAAATACCATGATGCAATACAACATAATTTCGAGCCCCGAAAATATTTTACATTTTTAGTTAAGTTCATAACTGGCAAATAATAAAGTCTGATGCACATTGCGATTCTGCAAGTATTTTGATATGGGGACAAGAAGAATTTTCAAGCCAAGGGGAATTGATCATATGATAATTTCAGTGTAGAATGTTTTGTGATTAGAATTGGCCGTAATCTCAAGTTTTAGATTCATTAATAAGCATGCAACAGATCTTCATGTAGCACGCGAAAAAAATATAATGCTTACGTAGCAACATGGCATTCAATGCACTCAATAAAAGAAGTAAGGAAATAGAGAATTATTTGATAATTACATGTTCTGTAACAAGGGTAGGTGTTCTTGCTAATTTTAAAAGTATTGTTATGGTTATGTTTTTGTGGACGTGCGAATGAGAAGTGAATGTGAATTCGCACGTAGCATGTAAACAGTAGCATTTGATAACAACAGAATGCATGGCTAGTAGAAGACTTTTTCTACACAAGATCGACCATCAAGGGAAGTGTTAAAATTGTCAGTTGAAGAAGAACATACAAATTCCGTGGGTGACAGAAGTAATATTTAATCTTAATCATGAAGGTAAAGCATTCACAACTAATTGAATCGTCAAAGAAAAACATTCCTAACTGAATATGTATCCAAATATATTCTAAAAGAAGTTAGTTCTAGAAAGTAAAAACTTATTCACACCCTCCTATTGTTTTGTTTCGGAGTCGTAAGTTTATCGCTCATTGATGTCGTCCGTATTTGCATGCACGCGAACACATTCTAAATCGCATTGTATTCTCTTGTTAACCTTTAAAGTAAATACAGATTACGGAGTAACTACAAACTTCTTTCATACTCTATGCGCAATGTACTACAAGTTATCCTTCCTATCGAGAATTCTATATTGGTTCATCGATAAAAAGAGAGCAAAAGTTCCGGTTGCGTTCTACAATATTATATCAAAGAGCTGTGTCATTTCTGTTTGGTCTTATTTGTCCGAGTTAACATGTTTATTCACACATAATCTGGTTGAAAGATTCTTGTTTCATTTTTCAGTTATTCTGCTTTATCTCAGCCTATCATGCCTTCTGCATATATTGCTATTTCATTCTCTTCACCTAAAAATTTCGAAAAAATTTCTAATATTCACTGCTGATGTATTTGCTAGAATTAATATTATTATCAGGACAAGTAAATTTAATTCTATCGCAAAATTATTGCTTTTCTTGGATAAATTAACAAAGCAGTGCATGCTATTTTGCTGCACCTCAGTTATGTTCTTGATTTATTTCAAAAGGATCAATTTCTTGAGATTGTATGCTGCAGCACTATTTTAAATTTCATCTATTCCGAAATCATTGCTTCAGAAAAATTGCCTATGTTCTGGAATTTGTTGACACGCTGAAAAGAATTACCAGCAGTGACGATGCCTCCCCGGTAAATTACTTCATTTGCGCAAAAACTATTAGGGCGTAGGGTGGGGGATGATGCTACTACTTAAAATTTGCCCGCACCAAAACATTCTCGAGTCGACTCAAAGCAAGAAGCTCATTGAGGACATTGTTGTTAGACAAAGTGAGGGCACCTCTGCACTGCAACCTGTCTTCCAAACGATCCCCGCATTCGTCAGTTCGGCTTATTGAGGAAACGCTATCATCTTGGGCTGTTGATCCCTCGGAAAATTGAACCCAAACGCGATCGGAAAATTGAACCCAAACGCGATCGGAAAATTGAACCCAAACGCGATCGGAAAATTGAACCCAAACGCGATCGGAAAATTGAACCCAAACGCGATCATCTTGGGTTGTTGAACCCAAACGCGATCATCTTGGGTTGTTGAACCCTCGGAAAATTGAACCCATTCTGCAATGAGCGCAGCAACTGTGCGCTTATAAAACATGCAAAGTATCATAGACGCGCAGTGTCGCATCGAAAAATTTTAAGTACCATCTACTCTTTCGAAAAACTTTACACGCTGAGAAATACCAACAGCATGCACCTTGCGTGCAAGCGCTGAGTACAACGGAACCTTCTGTGTTGAATGTGTGGCTGCGTACTATACGTTGATTTAAACTCTATCTTTTTCGTGTAAAAAAATATCTTCGAAAGCTCGCGTTTTTCTGCATAGGCACCATTGATTAATGGGTAAGATGAGCAAGTCGACACATTGTGAATTATCTATTGACACTTCACTTTCTTTGATGCTATACTTCGCTTGTAACCTTAGTATTTGCTTCCTGCAAGTGAATATCAATGGGGAGCTAGCTGTTCACACTCCCGCGTAAATATATTTCCCGGTCAATCTATTTCCTTTTTAAATCAATGTTTTGCTTCTTCTTTTCGGTTTTACAAGTTGAGTAGGAGCTTTAATTGCGAGTTTATAATTTATAAACATGCTAATCCGCGCTCTTGTATTTTTTGCATTTCTTTTCTTTACTTAAAGGGATCTCAATTTTGTTTGCGCTTTTGTGTCTACTTTGCAGTTTCTTTCTTCTTGCTGGCAGTACAACCTTCCTCTTTTTTTTTTGTGTCATTCCCAGACCGTAGGACGATTCTTATGTCAATTTTCATTGATTCCACACAACTGTTGATCAGGTTAGACGATATAGATAGAACATACAGCTGCCTAGCATATCTCACGAACTCAATTCAATATCTAGCTCCTATAATTTTACTTTTTTGAGCATCTTATTATCAATATAATTTTTTCGGGCATAAGATTGTAATTATGTTGCTGTAACATTTACAGCTAAGATTTTTTTCAGCTCGCGTAAAGAACTATAAGTAGTGAAAAAGTCTTGGGGCAATCAGTTTGAAAGTATAAAAAGTGAATAATTTCACTCATATGCCGTTATTAACGTATGCATGTAGTATAAATATCTGCGAATCCATGTGTGTAATAATTATTGCGGATATTGTTCTTATTACGGTTGAATGAATTTGTCATGTACTATCCATTTGTCTGTATATATCTGCTACTCCTTACTCTACTCAATATCTTCTAGCTCGATTGGCAATACACAATTTTTCCACTTCTTCAATAAAGAAGTTGTGTCTTTTTTCATTATTTAAATTGTAGCGCGATGATCATTTTCTTGGCACTTCAAATTTGGAGTAGTGTTATTGTGTAGTCAAAAAGTGCTAAATGAAGCTGTACATTCATATGTGTTGATAAAGCTTATCAACATGATGTAAGTCAGGAATTTTTTGTTTTCTTGAAAAGGGCGATTTTTAACGTCAAAACTGTTGAAATAATGTTTATTTTTCCTCTCTTTCGGGAGCTGATTTCTATATACTTCTTCGATTTTTATCGCAGCTTGTTCTAAATTACCTGGCCACGACGACTTCGTCGTTTTACAATGCTTTGCCTGTGATTTTTTGCCCTTTTATCCCACAATAGTAGTGAAGAATTTGCCATACGCCTTTCCCCTTGAAAATCCAATTTAAAGTAGAAACTCCAACAGTTCTCAGTGTTTTGGATCGAAAGAATGATAGCTACACTTCCCATTCTTCTAAGGACTATGAATCTTTTCATCAGCTCATTATGAATGCTAGCATTGACGTTCCAAATTTTGTTAACACTTCTCTCTCAAAGAAAACATGTGCACTGCAATCTCTTGAAGAAGATGGGATCTCTGAAGCGCTTTCTGAGAATACGAGTGGCACCACATCAATGAATGCGAGTGAATCTTGTACCACTTCGTTATTATCTGGGAGAGAAACGATTATAGATGACACGATAACGGGATCATCGGCCACTCTGATTAACGTTTACACAGACACTCTACTAGATTCTTCTTCCCCACCCCCTGTATATACACAACAAGGTCGGTTTCTATAAATATTTTGTTTTCAACGGTCTAAACGTTTTTATTAAGAGTGTTAACAGAACGAGATATTCTCTACGAACCCATAGAGAGTGGATCCACGTCTACTTGTAGGAGGCGTGTGTTTTTAGGTGAAGTAGGCTCTTCTTTTTTGCTTATTATGGCCCTCTTCCTGTTGGAAGATCTGTAACCCTGCCATTTTCCGGAATATCCATGAATTTCCTTGTTTTTATTTATAGAGCTTTCCAATGTTTGTATGACAAATTCCACGATTGTAGAAGTTTCCTCATCAAGTATCGCGACGATATCAACCGAGAGGAATAGTGCAGGCTTCTCTTCTGTGTTACCTGTGACTGTCGTAGCCTCGAATTCCCCCTCTCTCGCTCCTCTACCCATCGTAGTACCCCATCATGCCAGTACTGAAGAACCGGCGAGTGTGGACCTATCTACACAGGAGACCCGGATAGAAAATTTACCAGATTTCATGTCTGGACAAATCTCTACGAGATCACACGAGGTATCCACTAGAGAGCCTGATATAAATTTACAATTGCCACAGTTGATATCCTCTGCCAATAACCTCTCTTCTTCCCGTGTTACAGCGCCTACGTCTACCCCTTTCTCGTTAGCCCCCCTTGTGCCTCTACCAGTACCCTCACCACCTCCTCTTCAAAGTGAAGAATCTCCATCAAGAAATATCCAACATGTGCCTCTTCCTCGATCGCGAAATCCTCCTTTCGTTGAACAGAATTTCACACCTCCCAATTTTCCGATTCGAAATGATCACCGCAGAGATGGTGCAATGGATGTACATTCTGCACAACCTCTCCTTTCTCCTCTTCCTAGGCGTGAAGATACACGGATAGAGAGTCAACGTATATCCAGTCGTTCGAGCAGAACCCCTCTGTTGGATATGCCGGTACGATCACCCCCACAGCCAGCTGGAAATGTTGCCAGTCCATCTCCAGGAGGATTCCCTCTGTTTTATCTTTCTTTGGCCTCTAATGAAGCCGGCATGGCTTCAGAGAATCCACGGGATAGAAACATGGGAGTAGAAGCGTCCGATGATACACAAAGGTAGTGACTTGGAACCTCCTGTATCCTTTGTTTGGAGGCGATACATTTGAAAACAAAAATTGAATCCAACTCTATGCATCCTGTGATTGTTTTGTCTTGCATCTTTAGTTTACACCTGTAAACTCTTCTTTTTTTCCTATTTTGGTACTTTTTTCAAAGCGATTGGCTTGGGTATACGAAGGAAAATTTGCCTCCTAAACGTTTCCTCTATAGGCACTTGTAGCGTGGGCATTCCATTTTTGTGGAATCCTCATCGTTTCTATCCAACATTTTTTAGGAATTATACTGAGAGTGTTCACACAGAAGCTCTGGGCGTGATTTTAGCGTGTGTTTCGTATTTTTCTATTTTTTTTTTATCTCACTCTATCTGACGCTGTTAGGATGCGATAAAGAGGGTAGAATTCTTTTCTTCTTTTTCGATTAAAGAATAGAGACGTGCCTTTCACTTTACATGTGTGAGAAAGGCGGTGATAGTGTGTAATTTTTTCTAATATTTTTATATACCCAAGAGCATCCTGCCTTGAGAAAGTATTTCTCTTTGAATAGAATGTGTATGAAATTGTGTGTAGGGTGAATCCATATACACGTCAACTACAAGATGCAAGTGGCTCTACTATGATCGATACTTCGCTAGCAAATGTTGTCACCTTATCGAAAGGCGTGAATATGCAGATCATTCAGGTAAAAGAAATGCATAACTGGAGGCTTGAAAATTTGTTTTGGTGGCTGTGTTTCATTTTTCAATCCTTTTCGATAGGGAGAACTCTTTCATGTAGTTTTCAGAGTAGAAATGATGCATTTTTTCAACCGTTGACGCAATTTAGAAGCTCCCACGTGGCAGGAATGAAAAGGAAGGCATACATCTACGTTGACTGGAAAATTTTATTGTCATTAGTTTTTTTTTTTATTTTTGCTTGTATGTATGGATGACGGTGTTGAAATACTCAAACAGGTATCTCTCTTTCTTATTTTTCATTCTAAGAAGAAACTGCCTTGCAATGTGTATGCCTCTCTGTATATATTTCTCTCAGCTTTTCCCTGAGGAATTGTTTGACGCAGATAAAAACATAGCTGAAGTTCAAAGGTAGGCATTCTTTGTAGGAAAATGCATCGATTTTTCAAAACAATGCAAACGATTATGAGAAAATAGTAGCACACACAATGTGTAGGCCATTTGTTTCAAGAAAATGGCGGGGAATGGAGGCTGTCAATGCCCACGTTTTGAGTGAAGCCATTTCTGGCCTTCTATTTTTCGTCAACTCGTCGACGGCGTGTCCATTCTCCCGAAAATTTCAAGATAAAGAAATTATCCTCGAATTTATGACTTGTTTCTGTAGGTCCTGTGGCATTTGCAAAATGGAATACACGGATCAGGACATGTGAGGGAGTTTTTGTGCTCTGATTTTATAATCAAAATTTCCCTGCGAGGATGCATCGATGTGTAGATTTACGCCTCGGCTACGGCTACGGATATTTTTGTATTTTAAAAATAAAAGAGAGTAGGATTAGACGGCCATTTCTTTGCTTTTGGGATAGAATTTCTTCTCTATAACCGTACATGCACAAGGCTAATTACAGAAACTGCGGCCGTATATATTTCTTTTCTTCGTATGTACGTACACGGGCAACACGAATGCGATATTTGTGTTTTTTTGCATCGTCTCTCTCTTTTCTCCTACATTTATTGCATAGATTAAGACGGCTTCCTTGCTGGCATGCCTTTCATTCAACCTGTATTGATAAATGGCTAGAGGTGCGTCGACCTGCATGATTTTACGTTATCATTGTAGTAGTTTGTATACATGGCAAGGGCTAGTTTAACCCTTTGGATTAACACGAAATGTTTGTACTTTCTTTCATGATTAGGGGCAAAAAACATGTCCTCTTTGTCGTTTTCAAGTGGATCTAGGACTCATGATTGATACCTCGGAGGTGAGTTACTACAGCGGTGGAGAAATTCCAGTAGATGCAATGCTTTTTGTACAAGAATCTGAACTTAGCGATCGACTTTATGGCCAGCCGTCGAGAAATAGCAATGGGCCGATGCTAGGTCCTGAGGAAGGAGCCACGGAAGGAAATTCTCGTATTGCTGTGCCAGACGATTCAAACATGAGTAGTCGTGTGTTTCCAATGATTGCTACTAACCAACAAGCCGTGGTTGATCCGCGATTGCTGGCATCCGCTTTTCTTTCTGGAGATAACGACGCCTTCACTCCTATGCAGGATGCTCGTGGGAATGTCCCACGCAATAGTTCGAGTAGGCCACTCCCACCGAGGGTAGAGCAACGGTTGGCAAACATGGCCCCTCCTGTGCCTGTTGAGCGTGTTGAAATGCCCCTGCAACCCCTATTCCCAAATTCTCTCACATTCACTGACAGTGGCAGTCGTGCCCCTCATCTTTTTAATTTACATTCTACCTTGCAAAATAATTTACACGTACCTTCAACTCGTTACCCTGTCTCCCCTTATCCTATAATTGACTTTCGTAGTTCACCTAGGGTCGATGCTCACTGGCTGCAATCGCTTGCTGCGCCCCCACTGCTTGGCATCGACAGGATGGGAATGCCTGTTCCTTCCCCCATCGATCCCTCTATGATGGGATCCCATCAATCTCGTTCTGATTTGATGGGACCTAGATATCCCATTTCAAGAGGAGATCGAAGACTCTCAAACGTCCGCCCTGTTCCTACTTTGACGCATCAATTATACCCCTCCGGCGTAGTTAATCCCATTCAAGGAATTGTAAGCTCGCCTGCCATTGAGAGCTTGCCTCGTTTCATAAATTCTTCCTACCCAGGTGTTACTAGAAATTCGTGTAGAAACGCAACACGCGCTTTTCCCCAGAATCTGCGTTAGCATCCTGAAGTATGTTTTGTTAAGTGAAATTATGCTTTGTGTATTTGGTGATACAAAGCTACTGGATGGATTGATGCCAAGTGGGACAGGAACCCTTGGCTACAAATTCGTGGGAATACTCGTATAAATTTTAGCATTGAAAGACATGCTAACCCTTTTTTTCTTCTTGCAGTATCTACTCTTTTTACTTGCTGCTTGTAGCTTTTTTATAAGGATACTTTTTTCAGGTGGGTAAAGCGAGTAGGAACTATTAAGATTGAATCCTCCTCTTTATTAAAGTGTTGTTGCGTTTTTTACCATTCAATCCTAGTTTTTAATGTAGGCTGTAGTAGTGTTTTGTTGTTAAAATTCTCAGTATGGCAATTGCCATCTTTTGCAAAACAGTGTAAAAATTTTTAGCTAACGTGTTTTAATGGGTAATTTATTATGTTTTGATAAACGGTTTTGTCAACTGTTTTCGACTCTAATGAATAATTTGTTTGGGTTTTGTCCTATGGGATGTTCTGCTTTGAAATATTTTGTAGGACGAGCTTATCTTGCCTAGACTGAATATTCTGGAGCAAAAACAGTTTGTTATGTGCTGCTCAATTTCTATAATAATACTCTTTTTTCTAACAGTATGGTTTGGGAATAGCTGGTTTACTTTATCTTTTGGCAAAAGAGAAGCAATTTCTGCATTTTGTGTATGCACCATTTAATATTCTTTCGACAGCTCATTTAAATAAACGTGCACTCCTTAATCTTCTAATTTAAACTTGTAATTTTTATTTATTTTCTATTTTGTTGATGCCCTTTCATCCTTATTTTAGAGGTTCGTAAATTGTGATTGTAAATACTTTTTTAAGCGTGATACTGTATTCGAGTTTTGTCAGTTTTATTTAGAATGGAGAGCTTTCATTACCAATATTAAATGCAAAGGAAGCATGCAAAGATGAGAACGTGAAGATTTTGGATGGTATTTAATAGCACGCTCATAAAAGGATTGATGAGCACTGTTTATATTTGCAGATAGCATAGCTTATAAACATGCCATGATTAATTACTCGAGCTTTCCTATCACTTGAAAGCGCTGTAAGTATCTCATAATCGGAGAAGTAGCGAAGGTAAGAATAATTTCTAATATGACATGCGCGCTACGGTTTTTACTCTTTTTAAGGAATACACTAGATGAAATCTTTGGAAGAATTTCAGGAAAAAATTTGTGCAATGACTCTCAACTACAACCGATAGAGAGATAGTTCTACCTGATACAGTTCAGTGGAAGAGTTGACTTTTAATTGCAGTTGCCATCTTGCTTATTGAGCAATTAGAAATGATGAGGAAGCCACACAGAAACGATGAGGTTTTTAAGATGTATTACAATGCTTTTTAACGGGACAAATTGAACTGGAATTCAGCAATAAAATAGAGTATAATGCCATACAAAATGATCCAACAAGTAGGAAAATTCGTTACTTTTATTCACAACAAGCTCGTGAGAGCGGAATAATTTTATTTGCATTTTCTTTCCAAGGAGTTGATACCTATTATTTTTAGTTGTGGCAAAAAAATTAGCTGCTCTCTAATCCACTGGTAGCAGAATACACACTGTGACATCACCTAAAAAATAATTTGAAGAAAATTGTGTAAGGCTCCAGAAAAGAAAAAACACAGCTTGCACTGCACGTGTCGTTTTGCTTTGCATTTTCTTGCACTTTCACATGGTGATTTCTTCCTAAAGCAGCACATCCCTTGCAGTTTGAATAAAGCTACGTAGCATTTTATCTCCAAGTTTAGCTACCCGGAGCGATACTATCTCTCCCTTTCTCCATATATTTATGGTTCTCAAGTTTTCTGGCCGCTTTGACTACTTTCCACGTCGTAGATTGCGCTTCTATACAGAAAAATGGTCTGTTTTTTTGTCTTAACAAAAGTAGCATATTGCTGAATAGTACCATAACTGTTAAAAGTATGAACCACCATTTGAAATAACCCCAGAAGTTGCAAGAAAAGGTTTATTTCTCGTGCACTGCGTTTAGTTATACTGTTTGCTTATATGCGTAGAATTCGTACTTTTTCACGCCATTTTTATTTAACCCGTCCGTGCATTGCTTATAAATACCAGAGCATGCTAAAGCAGTAACAAAATCTGTTTTGCATAATATAGAATTAAGCAAGCCTCTGGTGCTATAACCTGTAACTATAGACGCATCGCAACTAGTAGTTTAAAATTTGCTCTTTTTGAGAATCTTCACAACCTAGCTTAACTGTTAAATCAACTGGTTTCATAAGCTTATTTCGTTAAAACTTAGTTGGGATTGAGCTTCATTAAGTGATCCTTGTAAACTTGAACGAAACGTAAGCGCAGTCTTAATATTTGGGGTGCATTTGCGTACAAGATGTTGTAAATAATTAGAAAGCAATTACTTAAAGAAGCAAGTAGATGAACGCACGTTTTCACAAATTAGCGATTCATGTGTTTATTCTGCTGTTGGACAAATTACATAAGAGTAGATAAGTTATTGGGTGTTCATTTCTAATAGGAATTACGCACTTATTTTTATTATAAAAACGAATAAGAGCTTGGTTTTTGATCAAGCAAACGTAATTTCATGAATTTTCTGAGAAATGAATGCTTTTTGTGAATGAGAAAACATGAGGAAAAAAACTTTCCTCCATGCAGCAGTTATATGAGTATACAACCAAACGAAGAATTACTGAGTCCATTTCCTCAAGTAAAAAAAGTATATTCATTAGAATAAGCAACCTACACATTTTCAAGATCGCAACTTATCACCAGCTACGGTGACAAGTTTATGGAATCGCCTCAGGCCAACTGAGAGTCGAGTATTCACAGTGTCTATGAAACTTATGAAGAGGGGAACACCACACTACAACTATTGTAACTAGCTTCTCTCAAATCTTCCAAATTCCTCATATAAGTGCTCCCTATACCCAGAAGCATCTCTCTTCAGTAAAAAAGCCTCAAAACAAATGGGCCCTGAAAAAATGTTTTCTTCGCTTGTAATAAACATCTTCTCGTGGATGCTACAATGCAGTAGATTTCATCATACAAACTGTCACCTTTCTTCATTGAATAAAAATCTTTATAAAACCAGCTAAAATAAGCGATGGGTCACCGTCCAAAATATTTATACAACAAAAAATTCTACGATGTCATTCAGACAAAAAAACAATGCATTTCTCTCTGTAGTGATGAGATGTAGGAATAGGAAAATCATCGACATATAAAAGACGACGATGTGTTAGTGTGTCTTTGATTTCTTCTTTGGAGCGGCACGAAATACTGAAAAAATGATAAAATAAATGTACATATTTATCAGGGAAAAGTAAAAAAGGTTATATTACTCCAATATCAAATAGAACGCACACACAATTTAACATTTTTAAAGTATTGCAGAGAATGTACTTACAGCTTTTCCAAGGAATTCCTTCGCGAAAAATCGCTCCTCCTGTGATGATGAGATAAAGGATAGAGAGATAGAGTAAGTTAGCCAGTAAATGCACCAGATTGAATAATGGATTTTTTACGTGGTTAACTTTAATTTGAACGGCCTCGTCCTGACAGACAAAATACCAAATTTACAGCTCGATAGTCAAAACCTTAACACGATAGACGTACATGAAAATATATCCTCTAAAGTGGAGAACCCAATGTATAACACTCCAACTTTTAAAAAGAGAGTAGATGATGAAAAAATAGGCAAAAACGTTACTAGCAAGTTCATCCTAGTAGTATAAAAAATAAAAAATGCGGATAAAATGGCCCCCATCGTCGCATTAAACTATATATGGCTTATTTTTGAAGAAGAAAAAAAAAATCTAATTTATTAAAAAAATCATACAATCCATTTGAGACAAAATATATATATGAATACAGACGTGGCTGACACAATTGTTTTCTAGTTCAAGCGGGAAACCTTTGATATATCTACTGTGGTCACATTCCCTTAAACGGGTCGATACGATACACTCACTTAGCAATGTGGACTGAAACTGTCTCAAAACGTTGATAAAAATCATTTATTTATCTAAATTATTTGTGTGTGAAAACCTATGTCAAGACGTACACGATAATATACATTGAGCTCGTTGTCCACAACAAATTCAACAGATTGAATATTCGGGAGATATTCAAAAAGAGTGGCTTTCAAATCTTTCATAAAACCGGATTGTTTCTTCATCAAAGGATAGAATCTAAAAAAGGAAAGAAGAATGGGAAGTGCTACTATATTGCAAATTCAAAAAACTGCAGGAATAGTGGCATTTTGAAAAAATTTCCAACGTTTACTCTCACGGAGGCTTGCCTACATTTGCTCTCTTTTCACCCCGATATAGTCATCCTTTAAGCGAAAATTTCAATGAAAAATAGTTCCTTGCTTGTAGCCTCGTCCTGTTTCACCCCTCCTCCCCCCGTTTCTGTTTAATATTTTTACTATTCTATTTCTCATCCCTATCTTTAGTTATCACCTTTATGTTTTCCATTTGTTTCACGGCTCTCTTAGCATCTGACCCTACTCTGTATATATTTTTCCATAATCAACTTTATAGGCATGTTTTAACACTATAAAATTTCTATACTTTCCCACTGCATTGTACTTACCGAGAAGAGTTCTTCAATGCGTTTTGCCACGCTGTCACATAGGGTGGACTGGGTTCAAAGGATCCAGAAAAAATCTAAAGATGACAAAGAGATTAACGGTACAAACTATCAAATATCTCCTGGAATAAATTCTATTTTTTCAAAGCCAGAAAATAAAAAACATTGGACTTGTTAAAATTTAACAAAAATGTGGTTACAAACGTAAATTTTGAAGTTTTTTTCAAACCCTAGTGATGCAACAAATAGGAGTGACTAAGGAAGAAAAAATTCATACTGTAGACATAGAAACCAGGCAGAAAGCAGAGATTCTCCCCTGTGAATGTATGCAAGTATTCAAATTCTATACTGCACCCGAGTTTCCTTGAAATTTTAATCACCTCTCTCTTTTTTCCTTGTAGAAATAAAAAGAAAGCTTGTACACCTATTCAATGACAATAAACTATATGCACCTCCATTGTAGGCTCAGTGATATCAAAAATGTGGTGAGCTAAAGCTTCAGCGATAATTTTAATATGGGTTATCAGTTTCTCCTGCTTTCCTGGTGCTGATGCACTGAAAATAGCACACAGAAAAAGAAGAACTATCAATCGAGTGGGTTATATCCAATAGAAATAGAATAGGCAGCAGTAGGGTGAACAAGGAATCCAAAAGAAAATCAAAAATAATCTCCTCTACAAAACAACAATCACCATTACTAAAACATTCCCTACTGTTTTAACTTAATTTTTCTTGCCTACTCTTTTGCAGTAGAGAGAATCACACTGGAATGGTGTAGGAAAGCAACAGGGGACTATGTAGAGAAGAGATGAAAAATGTCCACTCCAGAGTGAAATACAGGCTGTGTGTATCCCTTAAACCTATGGATATCTTTATTAGATAAAACCAGTATCTGCAGAGAGTTTCAAGTAGATATATACCCATACTCTTTGCTATAATAGAAACAGAGATACTCTGAAGAGGGAGATGGATATCCTAATCCCCCCTATAACTCTACTTCCTCCCTTATTATAACGACGGTGCAAACCCTAGCATGCATATATTTTCCAGTAAGCATTTATGGAGGCGAAAGAAATGCAAAGAGAGAGTATAGACCGCTCAATTGGGAGGAATCTCTCACGTTCTTTCATCTATTGAATTCTTATCTATTCAATGCATCTAAGAATAGCCTCCTACTCGTAATCAAAGACACTTCCACGTGCATAAGGAGAAGAAACTTCCTTCAAATGTGAGAGTGTGCCGCCAGCAACTTTATGCCTAAGAAAGAATCAAAAAAATACAAATGTAGGATGTTATTGTAACTCTTTATATACTGCATAGATAGGGAGATGCTTGAATTGCAAGAAGACAAAGAAGTGAAAATCCAAAGTGGCTGTAAAAGAAAACGAAACAAATACTTAACTCTCTCTCTCTCTTTTGGTAGCAGTGATGCCCTTCAATATCTTAAAGAAAACATCCAAAGAAGATTTTGCTAACTTTGAAAATTGCTCGTGCTGCCATGGAACCACAGGGCTATTGACTTTAACCTTCTTTACTTGTAGATCAAAGGATTCACCATGACGTTCTGAAATATGTCGTAAGGTCTGCGAAACAAAGAAGTTATCGATGGGAGGTTCTACATTTCATAAGGTTAAACTAAAGAAAATGGAAAAAAATATGCAAGGAAGAAGAGGATGTGTGTGATAAAAAAACGGAGCACAGTGTGTTCAAAAAAAATGCGTTTGAAGATTGCACAGGCCAATGCATGCTTTTAAGAAGCATTCTTTTGTAAAGAAAATTCTAAAAAATGAATTAAACACATCTCATCACCCTTTGAAAAGAGAGGAAGAATACCATTTCATTCTACCCCTCACGCCCATCAATGCATTTTTCCAACCCCTTTAAATATTTTTTTTTTTTTAAATAAAAATATCAACTTTCTTAAAATGCAAATTCGTAGTGTGAGAGAGCGTTGACGGCTGTAAAAAAAATAAAAATACGTTTCCACCCTCTTTTGGCTCAAAATTTCAACTCCTTCTGTCTATATATCCTTTCATTCACATAAAGTATAGCCTGTGTGTTCTCTCTTTAATTCCTCGACCCGTACTAGGCGAAGGCGTTATTATTTTTATTTTATTAAAAAAAACAAGGAAACATTCACAGACAGTATCCTCTCGTTTGAGAGGGAAACATACTTCGACAAGCTGCTGAGCTTTCGCATTACGAGGAAGACGAGAAAGATGTAGATGTAAAGCCTCTCCTCCCAAAGCATCCAAACACAGAGCATACTCAAGAGAATCTAAAAGACTGTCCTCAAAAGCAAAATAAAAGGAGGATAGATATGTAAAGTAGTCTCCTCTGTAAAAGCTTTGGGAGATGTCCATCAAAAACAAAAGTGAAATACTCAAACAAAAAAAATGTTTATTCAATAAATAAAAAAATAGAGGCTATTGAAATAGTACTGTAGAATGAAGTGATGGAAGGAATTCAAATAAAAGGAGAGAGGAGAAGAATGTGCATAAAATTAATGTATAGCAGTGAATCACAAACTCTAATGAAATAAGGGATGTAACGCATATACAAAGAAACTACAATAAAAAAAATGTATTTTGTTTCACAAGATATCCATTTGTTTATGAAAAAGTGAAATTTTTGATAGAAAAAATGCGTTTAAGCAGCCTATGAGAAGCCTCTCTCTCTTCTCCTTTTACGAAATAAAAGCAAAGAAATACATAAACTGTTAGAAAAAAGGATGAATTGAGATTCAGACACACTTTCTCCCACACTGTTTTCAAATAGAATACCAGAGGAAATGAAAGAAAGGATGAGAGAAGGAATAAAGGAAGGCGAATAAAAAGAAGAAATTAAATGTAATCAAAAAAATGCAATAGAAACGTCCACTCTCTACATCAATGAGAATGGCTTCCACATCTCCCTAACTAAATCTTGGCAGTAACTCTAAATTTTCTTGTATTAAAACAAAAGCAGGTATCTAATTAAAAATTCGATTCTACACTAGCATCTTACAAAGGATCTGCTTTCGATAGCCATTGCTCAGTGCCTTGAAAATTAGAGGAGGCGCCGCTGGTCAACAAAAAGAGGAGTTTATACTGTGATTTATGGCCAAGAGCCTGTATTTTACTAAAGAGACGAATAATTTCCAGAATTGCTGATAACAAAAAGAATTAACAGACACCAGAATGCTGCACAGAGAGTTATGATAAGCAATGCAAAATTATAGGGGAAAGATTGCAAGAGAAGTTCCCTTTTAGAAAAAATATCCAAAAGCATGCTTCCCTTCTCATCGCCTTAACTTCACATTTCTTTGTCTAAGGGGTGTACAATCGAGAAACTATAGAGGCACCATTATCAAGAACACACTGCCAAAAGAATAGGCAGTGTCTTATAATTTTGAAAAATAGAAAGAGAAAACACCACACACTAGGCTTCAAATTCTCTAAAATCTCTCTCCTATATATATCTCTCTCTCTGAAAAAAATCACGTTTTTTCCTATCTATCCACACCCTTTACCTATCAAGCCACTGCCACTATGCTCGCTTCCAAGGGCCAAACTCTAGTATAAACACCACACAGAGAGGCAAACAAAAAAATGTTCTCTCTAAATGCAAGGCAATGCGAGGGAGCCAGGTAGAGGCTTCTCATGAATACTTTGAACACACTGATTTTTCAATAAGCATGAAAAACGGTTTTTTATCACTCTTTAAAGTTCGTATATACTCTACTTTATCTCTTGGAACATCTCAGGAAAAGATCAGACAAGAAACATCACTTTTATACGGTAAATTTTATCCATTTCTAATCCTTGTATACCGGAACAGAGGAAAATGCATCATAATGGGCCACCAGGGCAATCGTGGGGATAGAAGAACGAGAAATATCGGGTTGATTGGAAGCCATCCATCCCTAAACAAAAATAACTCCATGAACTCCATTTCAATCTAGTTTATAAAATAAAATCAAATGAAGAATAGAAGAGGCAATGAAAATGGTTCTATGATCGTATTTCAAATACTATCCTACTGTAATCAAATAAAATCAAACGCACATGACTAGAATTGGAGAAGAAATCAATGCAATAGTACTACAATAGAATCCACATTTCATAGACTGTCAGCACACAAGGGAACACATATGGAAGTATACTCTCATCAATGAAGAGAGTCTACTGTTGCAATTTTTAGGAAAAAAAATTATAGATTGGCAGGAAAGGCACAAAAAATGAAGAACTGGCAGTTCTGCTGATGCATAGGATGTTTCCAGAGTCAAAAAAATTCTATAGAAAGAGTGAGGTCAACAGTTTCTACAGAAAAAACGCAATGTCAACATTCTCATACAAATATTTACCAGAAAACTAGAATCATACCATATAATTTACTCCTCTAAGTCTCTCTATCTTCCCAGATTCCGAAATCGAAGCGATCATCGTATATTGAGATTCCAAAAGAAAATTTCTTCCTGAATAATGCAAACACATCCATGCATCTCAAAAAAAGATATTATAGGCCATGGCGTATCGTAAGAAAATTTTCAGACCCTAGTTTCATTCAATACTTCAAATGGATTGAAATTATTCTACAGTAACTACACAACATATCTCTTTCGTAGTAAATACTCAAAGAAAAACAGAATTACGTAAACCCACGTAAGATTCACAAGCAGAGTGCGTAAAAATGGGGAAAAAATAATGAAATGCGTTGCTATGAGCGTTATGCAATCGCTTATAACGTAGAGTAATTTAATCTTCGAATAACGAGGTTGATTACAAAAAAGAGGTTTAAAACACTCGTAGAAGCATCAAATATAAATTCGAGGGAAATGAATTAAATATAAAAAAGTAAATTCAGGAGAGAAAGGACACCCAGAAAACTAAAAAAATTCAATGGGATACTATGAATGACTTTACATGTTTTTGAAAGATAACAACAAAGGAGAGTCTTCTTTATAATAGTAGGAATCATTCTATTTTGGTGCTACATGTAGAGAAATTAGCCTCATTTTCATTAAATAAATGCATACAAATAGTTTCTTGATTTTCTATAAATTCAGATGATTTTTCTTCAAACACGCAGAGGAAAACAAACCTCTAGAAGATAGCACGTCATAAAGATTCAAAAGAGGGGTGGTTTCCCACGCAAAATATATAGGGAAGTTCAGCGGCTGCGATATTGCCACCCTTTCAAATTCTCTCATTTTTTTCATTTTATAATCAAAAAAACTCCGAAAATTGGTGAGCGCAAAAGTTTCTGCTTCATCTATCTCCTCTGAGAGGGGATCATTTCCATCCGCCGAAAGTTCACTGGGTGCTATCTCAGATACTGCCGGTTTTCGGATAATCTCCTGCTGCTTTTCCAAATATTCAGTTTCAATCGCGCTCGCCAAATTCCACGGTAATAGTGCGACAATACCAATAGATCGTTTTGATAACTTTGCGAAAAATTCAACGGACAAATCGGTTGCTCGTACAAGATATATACTTCGACGAAATCGTGTTTCATTCATATGTGCAGCTGCTACGCTCACTTGCCCTTTTAAAGCTGCTCTCAAGCAGCCCAAATTTTCACCCTGCTTTTGATAACGTAAGAGGCGGTACCCTTCGAAATCCAGATATCCCTGTTTTCCAAATCGATACACATTCAAGCATCCATGAAACAATTTCAAAAAAGAAAACTTACAAATCATAAAGTGGGCGCAATCTACACTTACAGGGCAGCTCTCAGGAAGGCAACATACTAAGGCACACAAGATATCCAGAAATATTTTGCTAGGATTACTAACATATTCAATTTCTCTCAAGTGTCTGTAAAGTTTCTGTGCTACTATAGTCTGATGTCTGTATGTGGCTACCGTATTATATAAAAAATGGGGTTTCTACAAAATATAAAGGGAAATATATGCAGTAAGAGGTGAGATTTCTTTAAGAAGCTGGAAACCATCTCTCAGTGTAGGGCGAAGAACATGAAGATGCGCATTCAATTCAGTTGGAAAAAACAGAGTACAACGCGCAATCAATACAGAATGTCATGACAAATGTAAAGAAAAGCACACAATTGCCTTGCGTGAATTTTTTGAAATAAATGTCCCAGCATCATCAGACTGCTACTGATGGAAGCATTGATGTAAACTTCTACCTCATAATACTTTCAACAAAAATATGTTTTGCTCTTGCTTGAATACTGGGCATTGGTGATATCTTTTACTTTCAGTAACTCATGTACACAAACCTGTGCAGAAACTACATTTAGAAATAAGGACAGAGCGAAGAGGGAATATAGCACGAAATAACGTGGGAAAATGGGGTTCCCCGCCATCTTTGTCTCTGCAAATGCTACGTAAGAGGAACTGCGTTGTTTAAGAAAGCGGAAAGTAGCCTTAATTAAAAAGTACCTCTACGAAGAAGAAGAAGAAGAAGAAAGAAAAGATAGAAACAGCGGACAGTGACAACGGGGAATGCCTTAGTATTCTTCTACATCTCAACTGTATTGAATATCTTCAATGACGGCTAAATTTGCCGCTAACTCAACTTGAGACAAAAAATCAGAGGAGTGAATAAAAAAATAATATTGTTGCAGCAATGAATATACTCACGAAACTGAATATATTCGGAAACCAGAGCGCTGATATTATTAGCAGTAGTTTCCACTGAATGAAACATATTTTGTTAACAAAACTACGTAAGAGGTACCTCGAGGAATGCAACCATACAATACAAAAATGATTTGTAGGCTGGGTTGGGGTGGTATTCGTTCTAATCGTATCCATACCCGAAATCGAAATGCATCTCAGGCAGTCGCTATGTCAACCTGATTGAGAACTACGAACACTCTTCAAAACCAGTAGGAACACTGAAGTACTTACATATAGTCGCTTCACTTACATGAGGGACGCATTTCGTCTCCTCAAGAATGTAGTAGCTACTTGCATATTGCCAATAAGAGTAACTACTCAATATTAAAGTGTAGCAAACTCATTTCGCTGAATATTCAAATAGTTTCCAATCTTCGAAGCACTCTTCTTATCAAATTTCTTAATTACTTTATCAGTTGAATATTACCACCTTTTATTTTGTTGGGTTTGCAGACAAGCAGTGAAGCAGTAGTATTACTGAACGCGAGAATATCGAGTGGAAATTATGCGTAGTTGAATTCGTTATTATAAATACTAACTAAGGTAATGAGTTTAACTTGTCTACTAAAATTAATAAAGCTATTGCCAATGCATTATACATCAATTACCAGGCATCTTCTATAAAATAAATACAAAATTTGTGTACATGTAACAAGGAAATAATCGCGGTATTCTTCAGTTAAAATAAGATTGAAATGATGCTATGTTCATGTTATGTACATAGAAACTAAGTGGTTACTTAGGTATAAATTACATTATGTAGGGGTTGAGTTAGTTCCCCGATTACTATTAGGCACGCTAGGTATGTGCTTGAGTGCACGTAAATACAATGTATCCCCGATGAGTTACATCAAGCATGACTCAAACGTAACAAATAATCAATACCGGAGAATGAAGTATCGGAAAAAGAAGGAGTCAGTCTTTTCCTTTAGACATTTTCTTTACTCATTGTTCATAAGAACACTTATTTTTATTTAGACAGTTTGGCATAACTCATCTTCGTAACAGAAGCTATAATTGAATATTCCCTTTTGTTAATTAACTTATATGTATCTAAACAACATTGCGTTGTTCATGTCGGTTGTCGTCACAAGTTCTTTTATATCAACTTAGTTACTGCATCACGTAAAGCAAACTATAAATCTATAGCATAAGTATATTTACCTAAATAAGCAAAATATACGCAACACATAAGATCTCACAGACTCTTCACAATATGTGTATGTGCATTACGGTTTTCCATGCTGAATTGCATTCTGGGAATTGAAAGGGTGAGTAACATTGTTTTTCACAATATGAAATTACTCAGACACTTTTTTCGGGGGATTTATAAATTGCTTGGACTAAGATTAGCCGCAGTTGAATTGCAGTTAGATGTATGATATATGATGATTGATTCAACAGTGAGCCATAAGCATGAAATACATAAAACTGCTTTCATCATCTGAAAATGGTTTGAGATAAAAACAATAGCACAGCTAAAAAGATTTTCTATTAGCGCTAGCTACCGCAAAGCGTGCAGGAGAGACATTTAACTTTCAAACAAAATATTTAATAAGTAGTGGATTTTAAAAACTCAAAGTAGAAAAACTGAAGCCAAGTGGAAACTGACGTTTCCCTTGCTTTTTTTGCTTTTTGAAGCTTAGCTTTCAAAATGAAAATTGATCTCAGCTACAGATAACTTTTGAATAATTCAACCTGCGCTTTGCTGAAGCGTATACTTTCATTAATTTGGTTGCCTTTCGGCTCAAATAAAGAGCCATAGAATAAAAGCATATATAACTTTAGTATCAAATTGATTTATTCCGAGATTGAGGATGATAAGAAATTTTTAAAATCAGAACTGAAAGATTGCTGTAGCGTTCCTTTACGAGGAATTGTGAATAAAACTGATTCATATCGGGGGACTGTCCCATCCCATTCCGTAAGCATAACATTCGAAAAGTAAGTCGTCAGAGCTACAAATGCTCTTGCTTCCTACGGTAGGAGATGAATGCTTTTATTTAATTGCGCATAGATGCACAAAGGGTACTGCAAATGAATTAATCGGTATATGTTACATCAAGTGAAGAAAATTAGCAAATAAATTAAGATGGAATTTTAAAAAAAAAAAAAAGAAGGGAAATTACTGTTCATAATTTTAGGCTTTAGGAACAGTGTCATTTTGATCATATTTGACAGAAGATTAAGAAAAAAAAATAGAAAATACGTATCAAAGCAATCATGGAAGGGGTAATGAATGACATAAAATTAAAAATGTGAGGTCTTCGAAAATTAATCATACCTCTAAACACCTTTCATATTATCGGACGTTTTTTAGATACCATGCGCTCCCTTTTTCACTAGACTCTCGAGTCGAACCGATAAGCACATATTATTTGCAACTGTGTACCTATTATTCCAGTATTTCTTTTTACTAATTTTATTTTGAGTAATATTGATGCTATCAATGCAAAATTCGACATTTTCAGAATTTATTCACACATACTATATGCTTCCTTCCATTTTCCGCGTATCTACCGCAGGCGAATTTCACTTATTTTTATGTCGAACCTACATTTTTAATGTGTTGATTAATGCTTTGAATCAAGAATGTTACGTTGGAAATAATTCTTGTCTGCAAGTACTGTCTTGATGAAATAAATCAATTTGCAACTTTCAAATTCGTCTCTAAGCTTTTAATTGTTTCTTCTTCATGTTGTATGTCCCTGCAATGAAATGGGTATTCATGCAAATTTATGACAGTAATATTGCAAAAAAGCACTTTTGTCTCGTAAAAAATCTCAGAATTTCATACAACTGATTTGGTTTGGTAGATCTGGTGGTAGGGTAACACTGCTTAGTTACAGGTTAATTTTTGCTCTTCACTTTCCCTTATCCAAAGGCGCCTGTGTGTTTATATTTTCCGTTTTCCTAACACATGACGACATCGACGGATAGACGATCTCTTTTCCTTTCAGCTAGTAGATATAGCAACTGTGTTAGCTTTACATTTTTCTGCTAACGCTTTAACTTAACAAAAGATTACGGTACAAATAGCTAATACAAGCTTTTGGAAAGCAATGGTAGCGAGCCGGGAAATTAGATAACTCCTTCATAATCCCATCTTCATTCTACTCTCCAGCAAGAGTGAATGAAATGGTTTAATGCTCCTAAAGTGTAAATCAAAGCATTCCATAGTATTAATCCTAGCATGCGGAGTTATCTGGATTTACACGAGAACCTACCGGACTATTTTATGTTCTCAGCCTAAAAAGAAATATTGATGATATCAGTAGACATTATTCGTGCAATAGAGGAAGGATAAAAAAATTTTAATTTGACTTATTAAAAAATGTCAACAAAATTTTAAGAAAGTGGCACTGGTTTCTAACTTCGTCACTAGATGCTTTACCCAAAACGTAGTGCATGGCAAAATTTCACAAAAGGAATGTGCAGCGCAGGAAATTACTACACTGCATTTATAACAAGCAAAAGATAGTAAAATAAAATTACAAAACGTTATTTCCATAATCCCTGAGCGCTTCGAAATGTCTTGAATTATGATGAATTTCAGTTTTATTCATTGTAGTGGAAATCATCTACACTCGGCGTTTAGCATTTACTTACACTCGTGTGCTCTACAAGACATTAAATCTGAAATCATTACATAGAGATGCTAGCTGTTTTTGTAATTTCGGCAAGATAACTAATCCTTTTTAAGAGAACAGTGCAATTTAGGAATAATTAGTGCTCTTGTAGTTATCAATTTTTTACCATCTCTAGCAAAAAATTAAGAAAGTGAGACTATGATATATTTTAAAATTAGCAGTGAATTGGAGTGGTGAAGCATACTAAAATAAACTAATATAATGGCTTACAAGAAAATAGATTTGAGCAAAATGATGCTTACCGTATTTGCGTTAAAGAAAAAAGGAAATCATTTTGAAACAACTTTACAGCTGATAAAACAAAGCATTTGTTCACTGCAGAGTTGCAATTCGCCCTTTTTCCTGACCCAATAATTTTTCCCGCGTAATCAATTATTGAGCCAGCACTGCCAACACAAGAATTGGTGGAAGCAGTACACTCTTGGCCTCAAAAACCTCCAAAATTTAACGAAATACAAACTAATTCAACTTCTAACATTTGTACATTTTTTTTATTTTCTTGAGATGCTCTTTTGTGTTGAAGATATGGTATGAACCTGTTTCGAGCAAGGGACGAAAGTCTTCTCTCTTGTGCTTATCTACGATGCTAGCTTATCGTGGCTTCTGCAAATTATACTAGCTCGAGGCGCCTTGTCACGATTGAAGGGACTCATATCGCTTCATTTTTCCTCAAGACTTCGCTATACTTTACTTTTACGTTACTATTCTATTTGTTTGCTACGCACGTGTCGGAATGTCTAAAGAATTACGCAAGCACATTTACTTTTGCCTATCAAACTCTCCTGTTCCGGATGCGCAAGCGGCGAAGAGTGGGGTCATCTCAATTCCTATGCAAGCCTTTTATCGTTCTGCAGAGGAAAGCGTCAAAAAAAAAAATTTAGATGCTACCGATTCGGCCCCTGCTACAATCTCACTGCCCCAGCTAAGGGAAGAGGCTGTAGAATATGTAATAAGCTTGCTACTTGCACGTTTTCCGTATGTCTATAGTCGTGTAAGAGTAGCAGCCCTTCGTAAAACAGTTTCCACCATCCTCAATACGGTTTCTCTCTCATGCCATAACAGAGTTTTACCTATGGAAGAAGTAGCGCAAGCCGTTCCACCGGCGAAGCCGATATCGCTTGTCCAAGAAAAACAGTCAATACCATCGATGAACACGGTTCTAACTGACATGTATGCCCGCAATCAGGACAAAACTGTAACCGACTCTGCCACTGTGGAAGTCAAGCCTTCTAATCCCTCTAGTAATCCGATTCCCCTCGCTAACGAGTGTAATTCTACCATACAGCCACCGCCGGTGGCAACGACATCGTTGCCAGATGATGGCGATACTATCCCTCGCTCTCCTAATCAACTGCTTCATCGCTTGTCAGAGCAGCTTTCATCTCTCAAGCAAAGAAAACGCATGCGAAGAGTCGAGAGAGATGCTGCCGAGGATACGAATATCAGCTCAGCATCCCGTAGAAATTTCCAACCTGAAATAGTTACAGGAGAAAATCTTGCAGACTTAGGAGCATTAGAAGGAATTCTTTGTGATATTCAACATTTAGTAATCCTTCCTCTGCGTCACCCAGAATTGCTAGAACATCTGGGTATATCTCCCCCTCGTGGAATTCTCCTCCATGGACCTCCTGGATCAGGAAAAACAAAATTAGCCTGTGCTATTGCCGGTATTTTAAAAGGATTATGCACGTTTGTATATGCATTCTTTTGCTGATATTTGGCCTCTTTGAGCTTTACATTCTTCAGTGTTTGGATGGCCGTATTCCTATTTTTGTAAAGCAATTCTTTTTCATACTCTTACATGGATGTAGTGAGAGTGGATGTAGCTACAACTATGTTTTGATAGAGACATATGTGTAGGATATTCTTTAGTGCATGAGCAACAGAAATCAAGTTTTTCTGTTTTCTACGGCAGATTGTATGCTTTTTTTCAACCATTTTCCTTTATTTTCATACAAGAGACGTAGAGAGTTTGTAAGTAAACAGTCAAGACGTGTGTTTACTTTCTTTTTTTATTCTTCTCTCTCTCTTTGTGCTATTTTACCTCGTTTTCTCTTTGTTTAACCGTGTAAATTCCATACTATTCGTACATTTTATGAACTTTTCTTGATAGCTCACCCTCTACAATTGTATGAGGGGAGTAGCATCTACGATAGTCTACTCTTTGTAAAAACTTTTTCTATCTTCTTCTATACCCGCATCAACCCGCTGTGCCTGTTGGTATATCCATTTATATTGTTGTGAGAGTACACGTTTGTTGGTAATCTTTGCACGTATTTTTTGGGATTTAGGAGTAAAAATTTTGTTTTTGTCCTCTCTTTCTCTTTTACATTTATTTGTTAATTTATGCATATTAGGCGAAGTTGGATGCCCATTTTTCCGTGTGGCAGCTCCAGAGATTGTCACTGGCATGTCAGGTGAATCTGAAGCTTTGCTACGATCTCTCTTTGAAACAGCCAAGGGCCATGCGCCATGTATTATTTTCATTGATGAGATTGATGCCATCAGTCCAAAAAGAGAATCTTCTCCAAAAGAAATGGAGCGTCGTATTGTTGCACAACTTGGAACCTGCATGGATGAACTCAATGGATCCCATGTTGTAGGTGAGACGCACTGCCTCTTTCCTGTTATCTTGGAAGGGAGAGTGTGCTGTCTCTATAGGCTTGAAACCGTACAAAGTAGCAAAATCTGTTAAAGAAATACTGAGGAGGGTTCATGAGAGTCATCAGAGAGTATTTGGAGAGTATTAAGACGATGAAAAACAAACACAGGAAGGAAAATCAACGCTGTGTTGGGTAGGAGTCTCTATAATCTGAAAGCTTTGTTTGCCTTCTCTTAAGTAATGATTCTGTGGCCTGTCAGGCTGTTATGCTTTTTTTTCCACTACTTTTATTGGGTTTATGAATAGTCAATCCATAAGAATGACTGGTTTTCAATATCTCTTTCCTCTGTCGTCGTTGCAGAGTTTTCGCTACGTTTTCAGCCTACAGCGGCTGCAGAGAGAGGACGGGAAAGATACCAGGACTGTGGAGAGCCTCTCTCTTTCTCTCTCTGATTTGTTCACATTTCTCGTTATTTTTGTATACTACTGCAGTCTTGGGTGCCACTAATCGTATTGATTCGTTGGATCCAATGATTCGACGTAGTGGCCGCTTTGATAGAGAAATTGCAATAGGAATTCCTGATGAAGCAGCGAGGAAAAAAATTATCCTTGTAAGTTTCAGGGATGATAGAGAGGCGGGAGTGGGGCGGTATTAGGAAGAGTAGAGGATAGATAGAGAAAAAAAAATAGTGAAACTGTAACAAAAAGAAATGAGTAGAAATAGATTTGAAAGCCAACGAGAGATGAAATGTGTAGCATTGATACCAAACATGAAAAGAAAAATACAGTATTAAAGAATTATTCGTAGAAATCTAATAAACTCGTAAATGTAAGGGGATACCCTATTTCTTTTGTACCATTTCATTTGCAATACATTTTCTTTTCAGTCTTTCAATGCTCTGTTTTTAACAATTATGCCTTTTGGGATCTCAGTGAAATGAATCATCCATTAACGAATTATTTGAATTTTTTTGCAGCATTTTTAGTTTTCATTGCATTCTTTCTATTAGGCTATGTGTAAGAAAGTCCGCCTTTCAGAGAATGTAAACTTTGATGCCCTTGCCAAGCTGACTCCAGGATTTGTGGGAGCAGATTTATATGCTGTAACCGTAGAAGCTTCACTGGCCTGCATTGCACGTGTTATTACAACTCTCCCTGTGGAGGAGGTAAGCATAGAGAGATGGAAAATACAGGCAGAAATGAGGGAACAGGGTTAAATGGAAATATATATATGGGATATACAATGAAAGAAGGAGGAAAGGCTATAAGAGAAGGGAGAAGCAAAGACAAAGATATCAAAAACGAAATAAAACGTAAAGAGCTATGGAATTTTCTCGAGTAAATAACGTGAAATTATGCGGATAGGAGCCATGAAAGTTTAGAGAGGAAGATTAGAATTTTAAATAGAAACTCTAGGAGGGAGACAGAGGGCATGCACGTGGCAGCAGAGGCGAAAATAGTATAAAATACTCTATCAAGCTTTCTACAGTCATAGATGTAATAGCTACTCTTAAAGAGAAACATGTGTCTGTGATTTGAGGGGTTTATGTATGCTTTTCCTCCCCATTTCGTATCTATACGTATTTTTATTCTTTTTCATTGTATTCTCTTGCATCCCTCTGAATTTTTATTGTCTTCTATTCCAATTTTTATCTCTTTATCTACCTCTTCTAGGCCCACAAAAATAAGATATTTTATTTTTTCGATGCCCTCTTAGACTCTTTTTATTTTTCTTAACGTTTCTTCGCTTATCTCAATCTTTTTTTCGCTTTTTTTTGTCTTTTCTCTCCATTTCACAACGCATTTCTCTCTCTCTCACCTCTTCTCACTATCTCTCATTGTATTTCTCATTTTTTTCACAAATACAGAAGCCATATTCAGAAGCACAACTTTCTCAATTATTTGTGGAGCATCGAGATTTTGAAAAAGCTGTTAAACGTGTTCAACCCAGTGCCAAGCGAGAAGGATTTTCTACCATCCCTGATGTTTGTTGGGAGGATGTGGGAGCTCTGAGTTTTCTACGAAAGGAATTGGTAGAACGTATAGTTCTACCTATAAAGGAATGCTCTCTCTACAAATATTTGGGGTTAGATGTTCCTGCTGGCGTTTTACTCTATGGTCCTCCAGGCTGTGGAAAAACATTACTAGCCAAAGCCGTTGCTAATGAGAGTGGCGCCAATTTTATTGCTGTAAAAGGTAAATTTGTTCATACAAAGGGAGAGATATCCTCCGCCTGTATACAGAGGCAGACGAGAAACACGAATGAGAGGTATAAAGATTAATTTCAGGAGGAGAAAAGAAATTTAAGGATGGACATGCAGCCTTGTCTATTTTTTCCTGATGTTGGGAAAGTACTCTTTTTTGGGGGGGGGGGGGGGAGGGAGAAATCTTTACATTATTTTTGTATATTTATTTTTAAATAGATGCATTTTGGGTTTAGTATTTCCTACGTGGATACTCTCTTCATGAGAGAGATCTCCTTTGTCACATGGGTTCTCTCTCTTTGAGAAACCTCATAGTTTTTTGCTATCAAAGCGGAGAGAACGTGATTGTAGGATTTTTCCTTTGAAAATAATTATTTTCCTTTCCTCTATCGTTTTTTAATCTTTATACGTTTGAATCTTCTTCTCTTTATCAAGTAGTACGGACATCGTGTAAACCAGATACACACTCTTTTCCTTTCATTGCTTGTTATCCTCTTCTCCTCTACATTTTCTCTGTATAGGACCGGAATTATTGAATAAATATGTGGGAGAATCTGAAAAGGCAGTTCGCCTTCTTTTCCAAAGAGCCCATATTTCTGCACCTTGCATGATATTTTTTGATGAATTGGATTCTCTTTGCTCCAAGAGAGGTTTAGAGGGGAATCAAACAACGGAAAGGGTTGTGAATCAATTGCTAACGGAGATGGATGGTATTCAGGTTTGCTAATATCGGAGGGAAAGTTTCATTTTTCTTGTTTTCTCTCAGAAACGAATTTCTTGTCCAATATATATATAAAAGAGATTTAGGGGGGGTATTTCCTCGAATTTTTCTTAGACAGCCTTCCTTATAGAGTCTCAAAGTCTTATAGTGTATTTAGTATCTATATTTTGGCTCTATTTTGATGCTTTCTGTGTCTAACGGTGGCTTGTATTTTTCTTAGCCTCTTTTTCATTAGTTTAATATGCATCTCTATAGGATATATTCCTATAATTTTGTTCTTATTTTTAGTTATTTTTCCTCTTTTTTTACATGTGTTGTGGTTTTTATTCCTTTCTTTTTGCATTTCTCGTATTTTTTTTCCTCTCTTTTATTTGGTTTTGGTATTTCTTTTTTTTTTGTTAGGATCGAAAAGAAGTATACGTTATAGCTGCAACGAATCGACCGGATATCATCGATCCTGCAATGCTTCGCCCTGGTCGCTTGGATCGCCTTCTCTATGTTCCATTGCCCACTGAAGAGGGAAGATTTGATATTTTGCAAACATTATGTCGAAAAATTCCTGTTACTGACGATGTCGATCTGCACAGCATTGCCGCTTCCACGCATGGGTAAGAAAGGGAGCAAAGAGAGTAGAGTAGCCTCTGTTTCTTTAGATTTAAAGAATTTCATACTGTGGACGTGATTCGGTGTAGACGAGCCGATCCTTGATGAATGTTTTGGAGCTTTAGGGAAGCAATTTTATCTCTTTAAACAATTTTATAATAGTGTTGGTGTTCATTCTTTTGTATATGGATTACAGTGTGTATACATACTCTCCGATTGTTGAGAAGTGTTTCCTCTTTCTTATTGGATCGTTTTTTTCATTACTCTGTGGCTCTCTTTGGAGGGTTGTACTTTTTTCCATTTATTTCATTTTCATATCCTTGTATGTTTGTTTAATTTCTGTTGAAAAGTATTTGATTCTTCTTCCGTGCTTTGTAATTTTTGTTTGCAACTGCTTTCTTTCTTCTTTACTTCTCATTTGGCTGTCTCTTACTTTTGCTGTATAACCCCTGTGGATGCACTCTCTCATAGCCTTCATGCTTTCTCTTACCATTCTTTTATTTTGATTTTACTTAAAAATATGATCAGATTTAGTGGGGCAGATTTAGCTGCTTTGTTGCGAGAGGCTGCTCTCTTGGCCTTGGAGAAATTTCGTCTTTCACAAAACTCCATCAATGGACTCTCCTCGTCTGTTCATCCATCTTCACTCAACACGGAGGCGTTGTCATCGGATGTAGTGGCTTCTGTTCATCCAAAAAATATCACTTCATCCATTTTATCCACAGAAAAAGATATGCCATCTTTAGAGAAACGATCTGATGGTTATGTAGACGTTGTTTCATCGTCGTTTGGTCTCATTCGTATTGGAACCGTGGAATTCCAGCGAGCTCGGCTGCGTGTCTTCCCCTCTGTTTCTAAGGATCAAATTCGTTTCTTTAATGCTTTTGAGAAACGTAATAGTGCATATTCTGCTCCCTCTCAAGATTCTTAAGGCCTATTTCATCGACATGGACTTATTTTTGGAAGGAAACTTTCTCACAGGGCTGGTTTCTCTGTATGGAGAAATCAAACACTATGCTTGCAAAGATCCAAGAGGAGAACACGAAGGGAGTCTCCCTCCGTTTGCTTTCTCCCTCTTAATTTTGAAGGCTAAGCATCACGCATCTCCTTTTTTATTGCCTATAGCCTCCTAAAGGTGTTACAAACATTAAAAGAAGGGTGTAGGCGGGATATTAGGGAAGAAGAAGAAGAAGGGAGGCAGTTTGAGTTGTTTTGTTTGAACTATGGAGGGTGTGCTCATTTTTAATGTTCACAATTCTATCGAATCAGGATGCTAGTCTCTCACCCATATTCAACATTTCTTCACATGGGCTCCTACTATAGGTTCTCTTAGCTCTCGTTTCTTCATGTAGCAATACTTCACTCCAGTAAATGTCAGAAGAGAAATTTCTTGGTATATATCCAAGAGGAAATAAAAATAAAATAAAAATGTATCATTGAAAACAGCTTATAGATACAGCAAGAAAAAACTGCCAGTGTCCATTTTCTATACACCTATGACCAGCCGACTCTTTAAAATAACCTAAAATTGTCACTTAATTACTGTAACTACACACAAGGATGTACAAAAGCTGTGGGCTGTCTTCCCTAGTGCATTTTATCGGATGATGTAGTTGATTTCATTCACAGCTGTGGGTGGCATAGAGGGGAATTCTACTATTAAATAGTATTTCTACATCCGATTGGTTTTCAATGCATCAATACTTTGTTAAAGGGAAAAATGCATACCCATTGGCTTTAACTTGAATAACTTCGCATGCTTGAGCAAAAAAATAGCGATATTGAAATTGGTAATCCTTTTGGAGGAAAAGGGGATTTATAACACAGAGAAACAAAGAGAGAGCATTGCTGAAGGCATATACAAATATTTTCTGAACATATTTTACTAAATGAAAAAAGCATGCCGGTGTAAAATGGAGGAAATGTGAACATTTAGTATGCTTCCTGACGTGTATGGGATGCGACTCTCATTCATGATTGAATGAGAGTCTACACTGGAAATACGAGAATACCCACATGTTTTTGTATCTACGAATAAGACAAAGTCATCGTAACGAGCAAAGTGTAATTTCCAGTTTTATACAATTTATTGCGTGACACAATGCTAAAGAATGGCAATGATGCTTTAAGTTGGGTTGCTTAAGACTATTTCAATTGCATCAAAAATGTTTTTGCAAAATAGATAAAAAAAATGTATCTACAAGAGAAAAGACAAAGCATAGGATTGTTTTGTGAAAAAAATCCCTATACTGCCAGTATGCTTCAACGCTTCTCCAGTAATCTTATGAAAAGGATGCCGATATGCGATCTTTTATTTTTATAACGAATACAACACAAGATAAAATTCTTTTTGAAAATTAGAAGAAAATTCTCTTCTACTTTGAAAAACCAAATTATTCAAGCACCAGAAGAAATTCTAGATTTCCTCATGCCAAATTGTAAATTTCTTTTCATAAAGAGAATGTGAACACGAAAAATCTTCATTCTCATATTTCTAAGCCTTAGAAGCAAGAAACAACCACGATCGTGAAAAGACCGTTAAATTGGGCAAAAAAATCAGCATCGGGAGGGCAAACTTTATAATGTTGAAAGGTTTAGGTAGAAATAGTAAATCATGTGTAGACATTGAGTTGCTACACATGTCTCCGTATAGTCCATCTAGTAACCATCCAGAAGTTAAAAAGCGAAGATTTCCGCCTTCATCAAGCAGGGAAGAGGAACCTGCCACATTTGTAGAAGAAAGCATTGAGAGAGAGCTCTGCTTGAACGTCGTCATCGCCATAGAATGAGCCCCATGGGTGTCAGTGGTAGGAGAACCACGTGCCACGTGTAGGTGGCCAGAAGCGTCCATTGAAACTTTTTGCGGATTCATACTTGAAGCAAGAGGGGCCGTGTAAGGCCGATGTTCCCACAAGAAGGGCATAGCAACAACAAGTGAAGAATAATATGGTACGCGGGATAATTCTGTTCAAGAAAATAAAATGTGCGTTACATTCGCACTATTTCCTTAGCAAGAAATTTTACAATATGAAGTAGCAACGAGTAAAAGATTGTTTCGTCGTGCTGCACCTGCGAACGTTTGATGTGCCGCTTTTATCTCAAAAGGGGAGGTATTTATCAGAACTAACAGCAAAAGAATGAATCCACAAGAATGGAGGCAGCTAAGTATTGGGATAATACGACATAGGGAAAGAGAACGAGGGAGAGTGTAGCAATGTCTCTGATATGCGTTGGCGTCGAGTACTACTCAAAGAAGATTGAAGACGTGACGAAGCGGTAACGCAGTGCTACTCTTTTACCAAAATAAAAAGAATTAAAATTGCGGTTGCCGGCGCGAATATACAACACTGCAGCTCACTATTAGCCAAGTGTTGTGAAGAAATAGAATGGATAGATAATCTTTTTGCCGCCTGTTGTCGGGAATAATCAGCATATCAAATTGTCATTTTGTTGCTATAATATAAAAAGCCATACTGCAAAGTTTGCTAGCATCAAATGGTTTGAGCACTTGCTGTTAAATCACAAAACATAGCCTGACCACCGCTATCGAAACTAGTCGAAATATTAACGTAGCATGTATACCCAATAGAGAAAGTTGAAGGCGTCAAGTTTCTCGAATTTCTTTGTAGTACTTGTTCTAGCTAAGTGCATTCCTTCCTGTAGTTGTTCCCACCCAGCATGCGAGTAAACCACTCCACAAATATTATCTGCAGTGAAAAGCATGCATTTGAAAAAATTCGTTAAGAGTGAAGAGAAGGGAATTGTACCCCGTAAAATCGTTGCGTTTGTACGACAAAGAATGACGCATAACTCCTGCTAAGTCGACAAACTGCATCGCAGCGAGTAAAAATAATGACAGCAATTCAAAAAAGTGCTAGTGCTTATCTATCTATTCTTTACATTGTATCAATATACAATCTCTTCCTTCTTCAAAAAAAGCAGATTGCAGCATAAAGATGGATTTAGGAGAGATTCACGACTTCCTTGAACTCTACATTTTTACAATGAAGGAGAAGTGATAATAGGCATTAAAAACATTGTTTCATGTAACAGAAAAGTACTGAATATATCACCCTTTCGTAATAAGTGAAGTTAATTCGTAAAGTAGAATATAAAGAGTAAACTACTCGGAGAAAATACAGACAAAAGTTCAGTGCTTTTATAAAGAATATCAATGAATCAATTGTAGAATAGTTGTATAATCTTTCCAATTGAAACTATCATATTTATACTGTAATTTTTATATATTATTTTTAGTTAGCTTTAGCAACTAAAATTTGTGTGTTAAAGCAAAATGCCCCTTTGCGAAATTATGAAGGGGTCAATTGACTAGAAATAATTGCATGTCCCTCACCTATGCTTTACTCCAAACAAAGCAGCTTATTCATTTTTAAAATAATTCACACAAAACAGAAATTTCTATTTATTATTTCGGATTATTATCGGTATTGTAATCACTAGTATTGTTGAGACTTTTTGTACTTGCTATCGGTGGCTTTCACTCTTTTTGCATAACTGCTACGATTTACTTTCGTGATATTTGAGCGCTGGTGGTTTGCATGAGTCAAGCCATATCTCCTATCGAAAGAAGAGGAGACATTGGTAAGAAGAATTCACAAAGAAGAAGGTACTCTCTTTTACTTCGAGTAAAAACCATCTTGCTCTACCTTGCTCCGTTGTACTTTAGATTTTAGGTTCCAGAAAAGTTCACATTAAGTCATGAAAGCATATATAACATGGATGTCTATGAAATAATAAGACATGGTGAAAAAAATAAGAAACGAAACAAAAATGAGTAAAGGGCAAGACTAAAATCATAACATGAACACCTATCTGTGTTTAAATAACGTGTATCTACCGCAATTATATCTCGCAAAGATTGCGTGATGTGCGGCTAATATAGAAAAAGAATTGTGACAGAGAGGCGCAGAAGTAGTAATATGTTATATGACTTACCATCATCAAAGATAAAAAAAACTTTTTGAAAGAAAGCATACACTCGCTTATCAATGCTGACTAAACCGGTTCGAAGAAATTAATAAAGGGGATGAAGGAAGTCAAATTGCAAGGCGATGGCTCGTTAGCAAAACAAATAAAATAACATAAGAAGTTGGACATATTTTAAAAACGTACAAATGTTTTACAGTATGATCAGATTATTTAAAGGCGCCTCAATAAGAATATGAACTGCATTTCGCCAGTGATTTGACAATGAGAAATAACGTCTCAGCGATCGCATCGTGAATCTCTTAAAATTGTTCTCGGAGAAAATATTCAGGCAAAGCGAAACCCAGCCCAGGCATCTGTGGGAAAAAAATGACGGGGAGAGAACAGAGCGTCCGGCCATCGATATAATTCCTCTTCCCAAAAAGGTACATCGATGTGATCAGGAGGTGCATTGAAGTGATGAGGACGAAGATGACGTGCAAATGGGACTTCTTTATGCGTGGGTGCACGTTTTCTTTCCTTCGTGCTTAGCTTGGCTTCACATACGCGTATCTTACATATCTCCCTCGAGGGAACAGCTGCAGCAATTGAGTTCTTCACCCCAAGGAAAGAGGAGGCTGCATTGTTGATATCGCTTGTTTCAATTTTATGCACAGAAAAGGAATCTTTATCCTTAGATGAAGTGACAGGCTCTTCGCTAAGTGATGCTACTTTGCAACTAGACAAGGCAGACCGAAGAGGTGTTGTGCTAAAATAGGATGCCAAACGTGCGGCAATATCTGCCCATAATGCTTCATCATTTACAGCACTAAACAGAATGCGGCAAGTGGAGGCTAAGCTCCCCAATGTTTCAACCATGCAATAGGATAAGATGTTGCGAATACTATAGGCTGGGAGCAGTATAAGAGAAGGAGCACACCATCCAAGTAAAAATGGATATATCAGGTAACATTGGAGACGCATTTGAAATGTTTCCACACTCATTGGAAACGAAAGACGCAAGCATACCTCTGAACAAGCATTCATATTGGCAGTATTACTGTTCATTAGTGCCACCTCCGGTACAAAATGCGTATGCTGGGAAGAAAGAAGAGGAACTTCACAACTAGAAGTATCGTCTGTTGATGCCATAGTATCTCCTGTCACTAATTCACCATGGAATGTTGGCTCCTCTATAGCTAATGAATTGTATGAATTTGAAGTAAAAGCATCATTTCCTTCCCTATATGGGCATTTTCCTTTTTTTCGTGGAAGATGCTTGATGTGCTGGAGTTTGGGGAGCGTCTCTGCATAGATAATGAGATAATTCACCAAAATAATGATACGGAGCTGCAGTAGTTGCCCCGGTAGCAATGGGTGTACATATTGTCCTACCGGCGTGCGCAAGTTCTCCATTGAGGAATACAAATGTTTCTCTTCGCTAACAGAAGATGACGCGGAATTCGTCGGTAGCAGAGGGATGCTTTCGGACTGCGATGATAAATTCGAAAACGAGATGGGATTGGATTCCACTTTTTTAGCAGGGCATTCGTTGAAGCCTACATCAAAGGGCTTGAATTTTAGATAATTCAGGGCCCATCGAAGATGAAGCATCGCTTCTTTAGGAGTTGCCAGCATCGTTCCCACTGATGAAGCAGGAAGAGTTGGTAAAGGGAAGAGAGGCAATCGAGTGCCATTCCATTGAAAAGCCATTTTATAGCTAATTTTCTGCTATTAGAGGTAAGGGATTACTGAAAAAATGAAGCAGGTGCAACAGGCACTTTTTACTCACATGTACTACAAGCTTGCACAGTTACTAAAAAAGATTTTTTTTTTCCTTGAATATGCCTCTCCGCTTAGAGAGAGACACCCATGGTATTGCAGAAACAGACTCGTTCCTATTTCGAAGAAAAATCTCCTTCAAAAATACTGCAGTAGGGGTAACAAAAGAAGCACCCTAAACATCAACAGGATTAAAGGGAGGTTGCCAGTGCAAAACAAAATTCATAAGCATACCGAAGGTTAATTTCTATCTACGCGGTAAAATAAAATCCCCCTTCCTCCATTCTCTTTGATAAAAGTTTTCATAGCGAAATAGCAGGGCAATGAACAGCAGCAGCACTGTAATTATGAGCTTAAAGAGATGACATGACTGAGGTTAGAATGCCATCGATAGAATACACGAAATGCATTCGAAAAAGAAGTTTTGAACATTTTGCAGATAAAAAGGTTTAAAGTGTGGTTATATAATGGCCAGAAGCGGCCCTGCTTGTTGGGCAACTTTCATTCTTAAAAAGGAGAGTAAGCGCTAAGAGTGCGGATTTCAATAGTTAGTGTTCGTTAAATGTATCAGATTTGTCAAAGGCAAACAAACTTCACAATTGTTAACCGAAGTCTACGTGTATTTCTTACCGAAGGGCTACAATTTTTTTCCCGAAGACCACGAGTATTTCTTTCCGAAGGAGTAGTGTACCTTTACAGCTCTTGAAATTGTATTATTAGGAGGCCGTACGAGTTTTGCGATTTTGCGCCTGCCGTGTGAGTCCATAGTGAATTTGCTCTCACATCGGTTTGAGTTGTATGGCAATCCGAAGCAAAAATGTAGCTTGGAAACCCATCCGTTTACTTACTTGTAGTTATGGATATAACTCTTTGGTTTCTATTTTCTGTGGATTAATATTACAACGATTATCTTGAATACTTCGATAGATTTGCATATTCTTTTGCCCATAATTACTTGTTCAAAAAGTTAACATTGTGCTAAGTAAATAGGAGATTTCCCTCAAATTATTCAGCAGTATTTAAAGTTAGCTTGAATTAATTGTAGCTAAAATGGTTAGTGGGGTGAAAAAGTAAGTAGACATAGTGCCTGTTGATATTATAGGAGTAAATATTACTTCCTGGTCGCTCACTTTCATTGGTAGTAGTTATTCCACCATCCATGGTAACACGAAAATTCCTTCATGCTATGATAAATGGTACATATTCGATGACATCCTATCAAAGTGTTGAAAACCTAAATTGAGCATTTGCTCTTTTCATACTCTTGGCCTTATGTTTGCTGTGGCTTCTTTGGTCACTCTCTGTGTAGCTTTAAAAAAAGTGAAAATACTATATTTTTCTACGTTTCATAAGCCTGTCTTTCCAAGGTGGTAAATCCCATAAAAAATTACGAAGTAGTGAATTCTGCCATCGTTTCTGGCTTCTCCCTGGTGAACAATTGACTTTCGACACCTTCAAATCGTCACATTAAAGTAGATTGTACTATTCAGGTTTTAGCAATATGGAGAACGTACTATAGAAAATGATTGTGCTTTCATTCCACTGTCAAAGCTAATGAAATGCTCATGGGTTTGCTGTTTTGTCCGAAGGAATTTCGTACAGCCAAAAGAATCCTCACGTGATTTCCTTTACTATTTATTTTTTGATTAGTTCTTGAAAGAGACAAAGCTCATTAGCATACAAACGACAAACGTAAGCGACGCTTGGCGGAAAATATACATGTTCAGTTTTAAATAAATACGCTTAATGCAATAATGTATCTAAGAGTTTATGCTTAATTGCATTTTTGTTCATGTTTTTGTTTTATTTGGAAAGCCAGGATCTATCACTTCTATTCCAAAATGTTGAGCAATAGGATAATCAGGAGTATCGTAACTCATTACTATTAAAATAAATCGTCCGCATGATTGATCGGTTTCGATATCGCTTGCTCTCATCAGGGATTTTCTATCCCTTATTAAATATTCCCTTAGCGTTACATTACTAAAGCTGCCCATATCTGTTCTCCTAGGAGTTAACTTGTGCAAACACACCCTTGTAATCTTTCCAGAAAGAACCACATATTTCCATATAAAGTCGAACATCGGTCTGTTTTACCAATTCAATCATGGAGGGTACTGAATTATGAAATTGCTTGAGAATGGGCTATGAAGAAAAATTAGCGAGCAAGCAGTCGAAAATGTAGTTAATTTCATCCGTCTTGGAAGTGGATAACTTGGGTGCACGGCTCATTAACAGTGACTATCTGTAGTTTGAGCATAAATTGTAACAATTATATTCTGATGATGATTGTAGTAAGTTTCGTAGAAGTTTAATACCAGATTGTACTGTTTAGCACGATTGGGATAATTGTAAGTTTATTTAATATGCAATAACATTGAAAGGATGCAAGCGGGAGTAGCTGAATGATAACGATATCTGAAGTAGCAGTAAATTAAGAACGAAGTGATTAGGATCGTACTTGAATGCAAGCAAATACAACCGACGCGCGAGTAGTGATAACTTGCTTAATTCCCGATGAGGTGTGGTTAAAGAGGAGGTTCTTCTTAAGTGACACTTCTTTTCACGTAAGATTTTTACTTACAGTTATCGGTTCTTTTTTATGAGTTTATTACGCAAGTATAGTATATTCTACTAAGAAGACTTAGTAAGTATTAACTCTCGCTTCAGGAATTTCTTTTATTAAACATTTTGTTTTATATACAATATCTTCTTTGCCCATTCCGCTAGCATGCAATTTTTCTAACATTTCAGCAGACTCGGCAATCAAATAAAAGTCATCATTACATAAATAGAATAAATGCTATAAATTCTTTATGAGGTGAGCTGTAAGCTATATTCTGAGTCTTTTTCGACAATGCGCATTGCCTTAACTGAAAATTATGCTTTTTTTGCCATCGTTTCAATATATTTTCAATACCTATAATCTCTGTATTATGGTAGTTCAGGTGGTACAGTAAAAAGCATCAAGCTTTCCCTAAGCGCTATTAAATGAGTTCTTGCACGGCTGCAAGAAAAACCATTTTACTTACCCTCTTACTTCAACATGATTCGGAGCCTTCTCAAAAAGGGTTTAGATGAAAAATAATTCGTTTATAATTGCGAAAAAGTCTATTCGTTGAGCAAAATTTTCAACCAGGGTCTTATGAAAAATAATTTGCCTATGCTAGTAAGAGTGCGGGGATTCTTAGAAAATAAACACGAGGTACTCACATCATGTTTCTGCTACTAAAATCAGCCTTCTCACCTCAACTATAAGTGCTTGTTCCGCGTAAATTTCCCTCTCGTGCTTCTAATAAAATGAATATTTGCAACGCAAAACTTTCCTCATTAATAGTTGTAAGAAATGTGGGGCTATCTAAGAATCAATAGTAGCCCTGTCTTCAATGATGACAGCATCTAAACTAAGTACTCTTGTCGTAACATTCAATATCTGACTAGACTGCTAAACCTACATCAAAGTTTCCAGCTTTTTTGCCACACGTAATCAAAAATTCCCATCACCAAAGATTTTCATTGTACACACACAAATTTAAAATAAATAATCTCCCTCCATTCAATGTAGAGGAAAGATAGCCTAGCAGGCACTTTAAGGAATAACATATTACAGTGTCATTCCCACTGCAGAAGTACGTTTCTTATAAAGAATACGAGCCATGATCGCAAGTAAAATCTCTTGAATACCAAAGAATAGTCTGCTGCACTTTTTTTTAAAATGCGGTCACATAGTTTGCAAGAAATTATTATAAATTTGTAACGTGAGGTACTAAATCTCATAAAAGATGAACAAAACGATTGCCCAGCTAGCAACAACCTTAATTCCATTCAGGAAATGTGCTATCATCAATTTATCAGAGCTACAGAGCGCACTGACCTACAAAATTTGAACTTGAAAGCATCTGCAAATGCGAACGGAACAGCAAGTCTCACAGGAAAATAGTAATATTTCTTAGAAAGCAATCATCAAAGAGAAAAACATTCAAACCCACGCACGTGTTTTAATCCAATAACATTATTTTAAGACAGGTCACTACTAATCTCTTTTTCAATATATATCAAATCTACTCAAGAAAAAAATGCGATGAATATGGGCTAAAAATATAGTTCGTTTCCAGCATAGCACATTCGGAACATAAAAGTAGCAACGCTCCATTCTTTTTACAGAATACGAAAGCAATGTAAATATCTTTACTACTCATTATTCGAAAGGAGAAAACGATTGAATCAAACAGAAACAGCAAGGAAAATAAGAAGAGCATTCGTACAATCTAATAACAAATTTTATTGAAAGAAGGTTCAGAGTGCTTTCTTATAGACAAGGCAAAAGCGTAGCAATGAAAGGTAGATTTATCACAAGAAACAAGTAACAAAAATATTACCTACGAAAGGTATTAATAAGGCGATTATATTACTTTCGTTTGCCCATTGCGGCTTTTCAATTCGTCAAAAAATCTCTTTAATGAAAATTAGCAAGACCATACAAAAAAGTAAACATATGACGAAAGCGGCTGCACTGCTAACCATTCCATTTGCTTGTGAAAAATACAAAAGCTATATACTATGACGTTCCAGCATTGTGTGTTTCTAAAACTATTTTTACCCCATGAAATCGATACACAACCACCTTACACATAACATATATATTACTTTTTTAAAAAAAAAGAAAACGTTGATTTAGCTATAGGAAATAGCAGAAATAAGCCGATCTTATTTTTTCCACCTGCATCGTTTCATTGCAAAATATAAACTTGAAAGTATTAAAAGAATTCGGCTCAAAAGGAATGTATAAGTTAATCATAATGAACACAGATAAGAGAGAGCAGCAAGCCACCAACGCAATATTTTCCTTCTTAAAATAAACTAAAAATCGCCCAAAGCGTTGACGATTTGAAGGGGTATTCTCCCTAAACAAAGAAATGAAATATAAATGAATTTCTAAGATTAACGAAAAAAATATATCCACGAGCGTAGGCTAAATCAATTCTCAGACAAAGAAAACCAGCAGAAGCAAATAAAAAAAACACAAAAAACAAATTAACGTTTTCTTTGCTAGAAATGGGTATACTATGCAATGGTACTTCTCTGTTAAGACAAATTCTAACCAAATAATTCTCTTTGTAGTACTTTAACGTCCTACAAATATCTCTGGTTATTTGTAAATTCCAACTGCTTCGCTCTTCAATAAAATTGTGTACGCAATGATTTTTTTCATTGATGGAAAAGAGGAGCCAAGTGAGTTTATTGAAGAAAGGGAATAACCCACACCGTTATTCCAAGCTACTAGTACAAAGTAAAAATTGAAGAAAAGAGGCGATAACAAAACAGTATGCGTATCAAAAACTACAAAGTAAACAAGTGCATTTTTCTTTCCCTTCTTAGAGTACTAGTGCAAAATACAAGGTTCAAATGGTTTCGTTACTTAGCCTCGAAAAAAAAAGAAAAAGAAAGGAATAATAAACTATATCCACGCTGATATGAAAAACATCTCCCCGATAAAATCGAACAGGAAAAGAAAAAAGTATGAAAAAAATAACGAATACTAACGTACAAAACAAATAGCATGCCGTAGAGAAATTTCTACAAACTCTTTAAAAGCAACTAACAAAATCTGAACCAAAAACACCAAAAGGATTGCATATTACTCTACTGCTAAAACAAAAAGGGAAACGTGTAGAACATTTTTGATCCAATAAAAACAAAATCAACTAGAATGATAAAGGGAATTTCTTACGTTACAGAAACCCTCCAAAAGATAAAACTAAATAGAATCACAGTGTATGTACACACCGACATTTCACTGGAAGACTATTCATTTCAAAAGCTGTGTGCCTACTCGACAGTACATGGGATCTTCAATAGAATAAAATTACAACAGTTACGAGCAAGGAGAAAAAACTCAAAAATACAAAGGGATAATCTCAGCAGAAGCTGATAGATTTCAAAAGGCACAAAAATGATACCGTTACATCGTATGATTACAGAAACTGAGTACCATACAAAATTCATGGAAAACATTCTCATATAAGAAAAGAATATACATACCCTTGTTAATTGGAAGAGAGGAGATTTTATGATAATTCTATTCCCTATTCATTTCTCAAAAAATCGTCTCGTTTGCATGTTTATGCTCTATAAAAGGACGATAAATCTCAAATTTAAGTGAATTCACACAATGATTTTAAAAACAAAATGTGGCCTACGTGCTGTGCATTTTCATCGTAGGATGTTTAGAATACACATAGGCAACACCTCTACAAACTTAACAGCCTTGTTAATCCGCTTGACAGAGAGTTAGATAAAAAAGGAAGAAATAGAAAAAAACACATCCAAGCTCTCATATAAAATATATAAAGAAATAGAAGAAGGGAAGAACTATAGAACAGAGAGTGCAGAGACACATCCAGTGGAAAAACAATATAGAGGAGATGAAAAAGAGAGAGGAAAGCGAGCAATGTCTCCTCGATTACAAAAAGTAAAGATTCATCCGTATCAAGAGGAGAAAAATAAAAAACTACAATCAAATTATAAAGAGAAGAAAAATGTACATGTTTTTTTACTTTTCTTTCCAGTAAGAGAAAGAAGGATACGAAATAAAGAGAGGCATGCCGCAGGGAGTACACACCCTCACTCTTTTTGGAGGGAAAATTACAGGAAGCAATCGTATCCTCGTGAAAAAGATAGACTGCATCCTCACACATTCGAATTTTTGATTTCTTTTAAAGAGAGTTATTTTTTCTTTTAAATAAAAGAGTTACTACTTTCACGCCAGGAAAGGAGCCTCAAACTAATGTACAGAAACGTCAAAAGGTGAACTCTATGCGATTTCACCTCGTATGGAAATATAAAAATCCACTTTTTCAAAAGTTGTTACTTTTTCTTACTGTTGTGTGAAGAGGATGAAAAAGTTTAATGTATTTTTGAACCCCTTTGGAGATACTTTCTCTCTCTTTAAGAGTTAAATCAGAGAATTTCTACACAGCCGCCTCAGCTATGAAACAACCACCCACCTATGGGTAATATTTTCTACTAATTTTTTAAATAAAATTTTCTTCTTTGGAAACAAAGAGGAGATAAAATTAAAAATTTTTTAAATAAACAAGAGATAGCTCAAAACTTTTTCCTTTATCAAAATAAAAAAGAAACTTACAAAATTCACACACATCCACCTTACTTCTAGAGGAAAGAAGGCCCATTAAAGAAAAATCATAGATACTAATCTTCAACATCCCTCCATCTAAAAAAACTATAAAATAACCATCACTCTGAGCAGAATTTCTTCTACAAAAATAAATAGTTGATACATTCACCTTCTCTTGAGAAAAATGACAGAAAATGCGTCCTTGTGTGTAGTCTCTAAAGCATTTTGGAAACATTTACAAGACGTGCTTTCAAATAAAAATCCTCTAAAATGTATCCCAGCCTCTATTAAAGTAAAGAAGCAAAGAAAGAGGTGTCTCATACTCTCCTGTAATAGAAAGAAAGTGTTCAAAGTGCATGAAAGGCAAAGAAATACTTCTTATACCTTCAAATCTTATGAAACCACCCCACACATCTCCTACAGTAGGAAAACTTCTAATAAAAAGAAAAAAAATTCCAAAGCAAAGTGCTTACAAGGCATTTCCAAGAAATTCCCTCTACAGTTTGTTAACAGATTTAAGAAATAAACACCTTGAGTATGTATTTTCCTTTTGGGTATATCTTTTGAAAAAGATGTCAAAGGATTCAGTGTGAGAAAAAAAAAAGGAAAAAAGAGAGAAAGAGAGAGAGTACAGGATGCACACAAACTCATAAAACGACTTGGAAGAAGAAAAAATATAATGCCAGGCTCATTTTTCGTCACCGATTTACGTAAGGAAGTGCTTCAAGAGGCAGTAGGTGTATATGTAGTAGCTAAACACACAGCATAAAAGTTAAGTGATAAACGAATTCCTTTCTATATGTTAGAATGAGATATTTAGAAGCAAGGAAAAAAAGTGAAAGAAAATTTTCTTCCCCCCTCCTTCTTTCTTTCGCTTCTTCTCCATCCTTCCCTCCTCCTTCTTTCTCTCGCTTCTTCTCCATCCTTCCCCCCTCCTTATATCTCTCGCTTCTTCTCCATCCTTCCCTCCTCCTTCTTTCTTTCGCTTCTTCTCCATCCTTCCCCCCTCCTTATATCTCTCGCTTCTTCTCTTTCCTTCCTTCCTCCTTCTTTCTTTCGCTTCTTTTCTTTCCTTCCCCCCTCCTTATATCTCCCCCCTCCTCCTCCCCTCTTACCACAGTATAAGAACATGTCAGGATAATATCAAAGTAGTTTCAACCGTTTCCAAACAATCCAGAGAAGAAGAAAGAGCCGACACGCTCCCCTGCGATAGAAGTATATCGTGTTCACTCTGAGTAGAGGCTTCATCCATACCACACGTTGAGTTACCCGTCGTATCTCTCTCTCTGACACTATTGAAGGGATGCTCTGCCTCTTTTTCAGACATTTTATCTTCCATGGCCTCTCCTTGTGACAGTTTCTGAGGACTGAAGGGTCTTTCAAAATCTTCATGGGAAGCTTCTATGAATTCTCTCTCCAAGAAATCCACAGAGGAGGGAACAGAGATACCATGAACAGGCGTTTCTGGTGTAGACAGCAAAGAAGTTTTCATAGGGATAGTAGCCACAGGGTCATAGGAATAGAGATAGCCATTGGGGGAGGCATCGGTCAAAGGATAGACCGAAGAATACATATAAGGATCTGTAGAGAAGGAAGTAGAGGGATAAGGATTTTTGTTGAAGGGGGTTGTAGATACAGGGAGTTTCTCTTGCTGCATAAAAATGGGCATATCAAAGTGATGCGTGCCCGTCGGAGTGGCCAAGGGAAAGCCATCCATTAGAGGGAGAGAGGAGGGAGGAACAAAAGAGACGGTTTTTAGGCCTACATTGTCCATGGAAGGGTGGGCTGGAAAGTTTGGATAGATACAGGGAGGGCCATTCCCATTCAAATAAGGCGAGGGGTTGCAATACAAGGACATAGGATAGGAATTTAGGTGCGTGGCAGAGGCACAAGAAGGAATCATCTGAGAGGGAATAGAAGAAATACCAGGAGAAGGCTCTCCCATATCAGATTCCCACATCCTAGGGGGGTATGCCACACCATAGGAGGGTGGCATATACGAGGGAACGTAGGAAGGAAAAGAATAAAAACCATTTCTGCAATAAGGGGAGGGGATCAGCATCGGATTACCCCAAGGAGGCAATGGAATAGAGGGAAACGCGTAGGGGGGAGGAGATCTCAAGGGAGGAGGGATATGGGAGGTAGGCAAAGGCTCTATATACGAGGAAATCGCAGACGCTTGGCAGTAAGGCGGGGTATGGGTAGAGAGGAGGATGGGCTGCAGCTCGATACCTCCCTCCTCGGTAGGAGATTCCGCTGAAGAGACAAGGGGAAGGGAGGAAAGAGAAGGCATATCTGTCGAAGGTGGCATCCTCAATCCAACGGTGGAGTGCCTCTTCTCTGTCACACCCTCAGATAATGAAATGGTTTCCTGCTTCTCAAATGAAAGGGAATCTGGTGTGCTTTCCTCTACAGAAGATGTTGGAGAACAGGGGAAGAGGGGAGTAACGTTAGACTTAGAAGGAGATGAGAAGACGCCAGCATTCTCTACAGTAGCAGAACGTGGACGAAATCCTTTATAAGAATACAAAGTTCGTATCTCACTCGAGGGAGTACCATCGTCACTGCAAAATAATGGCATAAGCATACAGGGGCGATTGGGAGCAGAAAAAGTCATTGTACGTTTCTTCATGAAACGTGGAGAAAGGTCACCGTTCGATTCCTCTGCAGTCACTACCGAGTGGGTACTCGATTTCTCCATCTCCGTTAAACGATAACTGAAGAAAAAAAAGGGAATGAAAGGAGAGGGGTGAGGGGGGGAGGAGATGCATTTGAAGGGGGGGGGGAGATTCATTAAAAGGAAGGAAATAGAGGAGGAGGAGGAGGAGAGATATCTAATCTTAAATTCGATAAAAGTAAGACAAAAAAAAAATACTTTCGTTGACGAAGCTCCAATTGTCCATGCGCATGACGACAATTTTCACCGCTAGAACAAGTTCCATCTTGTAACCAATGCTTGCAAAGTTTCGTCTAAAATGCATACAAACAGCACGGTTAAAATGTGTAGAGTTGGGAAAAATTAAAGAATAAAGGCAATGATGAAACACAGAACCCTCTCCTTCCATTTGTGAAATCGCCTATAGATGTAAATAGGAGTAACCACTGTTTCAACATTTTCAATTTTCACATTTCTACCAAAAATGAAGGTGCTAGCAGTGGCTGTGTACGTAACCTTGTTGACATTTCTTCCTTCTCTCACGCAAGCCTCACATTTCTTATATACAAACTCTCTACATGTAGAGAGCTATCACTGTAAATCGTAGAAGAACTCTCGTTTGGTTAACGACTCTGCTTTTGAGTAAATATATATGAAGAAATTGGCTGTAGTTTGTCAAAACAGTAGAAGTAACAAGAAGAATGGGTGATAACTTACTTTGAAATAATCCCTGGTGGCACGTAATTCTTCTTCACCATGAGCATACCCACACTGTTTACTACCACAGGATCCCTATACATTTTTTCAGGGTTCAAAAACATGAAATATATTGGAATCTTGAAATAAATTGTAAGAAATGAAGAGACGAGCTAAAATTTTGAAGCAATGTTCTGTAAGAAAGAGGGTCACAGATATACTTTTAAAACCAAAGAAAAAAGAAAAGGAGGTGTCTGGGAAAGGGGATGATGCATAAACGGTATACAGATCTAGGAGAGAGAGAGAGAGTGATATATATAAGTTTTATATCAACGGCCGTTCCTCTTTTAATCATTCTGAAGAATACATGAAAAAATGCATACCCCTTTGCCTACCTTCAGCCATAACCCACAAATTTTCGTTTTTCTCAAATCATTTTCTCCACGAAGATGATTTTCATTATGTGCAAAACAGCATCCTTTGCCTCTTCGGCAAGAACCACGACTTAGATAAGGGCACATTTTTGTTCTAGGAAAAAATCAAGAGGAAACAGATACTCCATGAATACGTTTTAAAAAAGGAGGCAGCATGGAGGAAAATACATTAATAGAAAAGAGCAAATAATCGAATAAAGGAAGAAAGGGAAAAAAAGTAAGGTGTCTAACATGCAATCATCGTGAATTTAAAAAAACGAGACCTCAAGAAACATAGAGAGGATTGACTACAGCAAATGATTATCGTGAAAGTATGCGACGAGCAATGTAAAATGATTGGTGAAATTTCTTCAAAAGAAACTTCCCTATGCACCCTACATCAATAGAAATAGAAACAGAAAATATTCATCGGAGTAAAGGATTTAGATGCGTATATAATGAATTTCTACCATCTATGCGGCTACTCTCTCACCGATAAAATTGATCTTGAATATGTGCATAGGGGGGAGCATCTTCAGAGCCCGCAATAGAGGAAAGCTTCGGGAGAGGCCGAAGAGTATCACGAGGAATCTGCCAATCTGATCCTCCAGGAGATGGAGAGCATTTCATAGATTCCTCTGGCTCTCCAATGAAGGTTTGCATCGAATGATTCGCACAACTAAGCATCGTTTCAGTGGTGTCTTCATCAGATACAAGAGGGCAGCTGCTCAATGGAACTGCCTCATTAGAATGCTTTCGAGTAGAGTTTGTCCCGTAGTTAGAGAGACTAGAAAGATTCGACGAATCCATGGATAATTTATATACTTAACAAAACCTCAGTTGAGAAGCTACAGCGGCGGAGGTTTTGCAGAGGTTGCGATATTCTACTGATGAGCACAGTTACAGTCAAAGTAAAAAAAATGCGTTTCTATTTCACCAGCAATGATGCCATTCGAAGATCATGCCAAACTTTACAGTTCCCTTATAAAGAAAGAAAGGAATATATAAAATGCCAGCCAAAGGATTTTTCAATACGAATATATTCGGAGTAGAGGAAAAATCGCGCTGCTCGACACACAAAATAATGTACAATTGTGAAGAGCATCACTACACATAACCCCGCTGCGACTACACACATGGGCAATGTCGTAGTAATTCACTTTAGAAATTGTAAATGACACCGCTATACCACTTTGCGTGACGGAATGGTAGGTAGAAGTACAATACAGCTGCGCAAAGGCACAAAAAACAGCAAGAACATGAAAAATTATGCATAAAAAAACCAGGCCCCCTTAACATTGAAAATAAAAAGATATACTCGCTTTGTCCAAAAGAGAGAAAACAGCGAAGCGAAAAAAAAAATTGAAAAAATGACAATGCGTCAAGGGCATAAACATAGCAGCACTCTGAAACAAGCCCTTTACAAAGTAAAATATATCCCATAGGCAATAAATTCCTTCGAAAGATAGCAACAGGATTGCAAAATAGCTTTTCATAACAGAAAGAAAATTTTGTTTCAGAGAATTATAGCGAAAATACTTTGAGATACACAATCAGGATAGCCCAAAGAGAGTAGTTACAGCAATCTCATGCTTTGAATTGTAGGCTACCAGTAAATTTGTGAGCGTTAAAATACAAAGGCAAAAAGAGTAAATCAGGTAAAAACAGCACTGCAGCAATGGTATTACTTGGTTTGAATATCAAAATATTAGAAATCTAACGATAACGATGGTAAAAGTGCCAATCGACTGTCAGTCGGTTTCAAAAAGATACTTAAGAAAAACTAGCATACTTGCTCGTCCCCCGTATTTTTATGAAAGCCAGATTAAAAGTAAATTCATGTTCTTTTAAAGAAAAGAGTATATTTGAAAAGGTTCGGCAAATTTCCGGCAGAACGAGAAAACACATCATAGAATGCACAGATTCCACGTATAACTGTCGCATCTCAACGCAAGATGTTCATCTGGCGCAAACTTGTTTATTGCGTGTGTTAAACAAAGCGGATGGGGGTAGGATTGTGATAGAGTGAAGAACGAAACGGAACTTCTAGTTTGTATCTATCGATAAAAAAGTCGTCTGACGGTAACTGTTTCTGCTGGCGTTTTATATATCATCACAATTCTCTCTGTCCTAACCATACATGACGTGGCGTTTGGCTTTAAATTGCCTATCCATTCATCAGATATCTCGAGAATTAGCATCGTACCTTAGCATAATCAAACAATAATACGATTGGAGCCGTATTTAAATTAACCGTTGCGCATTGGAAGCTCAAAATGGGGATACTTTCATTTTGTGTACTCCCCCTGTTATTTCAGATATAAGAATAATGTTTTGCCATTCATTACCAAATTTTGTTTTTTAACATTTGAGTACTGTAGTAACTTCTCTGAAAAAGATACAAGTCTGTATTTACAAATACCCTATTACTATTGCAAGTACTTGACAAGGACATGGTATAATTAACTGCATCACTGCATGATATCAATTGGAGGAATGCGGACGTGTCAAATTTGTGATTGATTACATTTGCTAATTCCAGTAGCACTCATTTTTGCTAGTATTTTGTAAAACGTTTGTTCCTAATCCTCCACCCTACCAGAGAAATTTTTCATGTGAAATGGAATTGCTTGAAACGAGGAAGATGACATACAAGAATATTTGTGTAAGTCTTCATTCAACCATGGTAAGCTGCTGGTGATGAGAAAATTGCGTTTAAAAGTAATTCTTTACGTCGCTCCCTCAGTGCCTCCTCTTAGACAAAACATCTTATTTTGCAACAAGAACTTACATATTCAATGAGTTACAGGACCGCATGTAGTACCTTTGAGATGATTGCTCTATCTAATCTCAACATATCGGTACTGTATTAAAGATAAAATAATATACAACGCTTTAAGAATGTGAACGTGCAACTCTCATGCAAGATAAGCACTCCGAAAATAAACAATGACACATTCGCTCATGTCACTAAGTATTGAAAAAATGAAACCCATTCCTCTTTTTCTTCAGAAAAAGAGGAATGGGGAATTGGAATAATTTTCTGCTTAGTAATAGAAGCAATAACTCATTATGAAGACAGTAAGCAGCCGGTCGCAGGTAAAAAAGTCTTGCAAAGTTCATAACTCTCTTTTAAAGCCGTATAATTCCCGGTTAGCTGCTCTGTTATAAGTAAAAAGAGCAAGGAAGAAATTTTTTACCGGTACGCAAGCGCTTGCTCTTTACATCTTTCTTTGTTACAATACAAAACTATTTCTCCACATTGAGAGAATTTCTCTCAATATTGAGTTCTCACAAAAAAAATTGTTGTGTGCATGTAATTTTGTTTATGCCCAAGCCGCGCAGAAGACACCGGGCACGACGCCCATTTGAATTCATTATTTTATGCTATTATAATTATTCTACCTTGATCAAAATTAACTTTCCATTTCGTAGTTATTTTTCTTAAACTAATTGAGCCAACAAGCCGCAGTTTCCCCCCAAGGGTATTGCAGAGCACATAAAGCGATGTAATATCATTTAGCCGCAATATCGCAGCGATCGAAATGAAGGTACTAATTTTCCGATGTTTCCCGCTTATTTTTACTTTACACCTTTGAGGGAGTAGTAATAACTTAGAGTTTCAGTTTTTAGTATTCTTTTGGTTCTTTTCTTGTAGCGTAGATCAATGAAGGAATGAATTATTTTCCTATTTCCCCTACTTAGTTCCGCAAACAATAAGTGTTAGCGTAGAGTCAGTTTATGTTTCATTGTACGAATTAGTGAAAATACCCTCTTTGCCAACTAAGTAATTAATCTATTGAACGCCCTACTGCGTAAAATAACATCAGCCGAAGTCTATAACGCACGACAGGCAGAACGTGACTAATTATAATTCGAGCAACTCACGGAAAACACCACGTTCACAAGCGGTAATTACGAGCTTTCCCCGATGCTCTTTCCCGAAATGAGATGCATTAAATTACGTCCCTGATGGGGAGAATTAAGCTTAGAACGAGATAAGTTGTAAAGAGATTATACATTTCCCATTTTTTATTGCAGAGAGAATTAAATATGTGGCATAAAATTTTTCTTTTTTTAATGTCGTCAGTAGGTAGTATCAATTTCAGTTTAAAGTAATGTTCTCTGTTGAGTAAGGAGTAGCATGAATGCTCTTCTTAATTGTTTAGATTAAATTTATTCAATCATCTTTCTACTTAAAATATGGATGTAATTGGCCGGAACAGATCAGCGTCATGCGGCAGAAAATGACTAATTTCATAAGCAACAACCCACAGAAGAACCACACTCGCACTTTCCAATGTTTGGTATTGATGCTGCATAATCCCGCAAAGTAGCATACAATATGTAGTCTACCTTGCTTACCATCGCTTTATAATTATTCGCTACCTTAAAGGAATTGAAAGCAACAAAACAATAGCATGGCTCTATATTTAAGCAGGGGATGCATATCATATTTCTGATAAGTTCATTTAAAGCTTTACCTGCAAAATTCTCTGTCTGAATGAAACCATCGTAAATGTCTTTATAATGATTCAGTGCAAGGTAATATTATAAATTATTTGTTTTGATGCTTTTTTCAAATATTGTAAAACGATTTTGATATGAGAAAGCATGCAAGAAATGCAATGTCGAAGAACTTAATCCTCGAATATGGCCGCAAAAGCTTTTACTGTGCTGATAAAAAAGTTGAAATGATTAATATAATTTTCAAACTTGTGTGTTACTTAATTTAATCATTTACTTTCCCATCTGTTTTTTCTTTTTGGATATATTGCGAACAATCTCCACAGTTGCTGCTGTTCACATAACTTTCGCTCCGCGAACTTTTGATATTACCCTAATTTACCGAACGAATGCAATTAATTGAAAGTGGTACGAAAGCTAATCCTTTCATTTTTATGCATTATCCTTGATCATCACGTTGCTGCCCAAAAGTCTGATTCTCCAGCGACGTTAATTGCATATTCATCGTCTTCTATTTCCACTTCTTGTTCCAGCTTTTCCCCCTCATCAAATTCTGTAAGTGAGGTGGCATCACCGCCTCCGGGTCTAAGAACAAAATAAAATCGGTACTTTCACAGCTAGATTTAAAAGTGATACGTAGCGTTTATTATTGCAATTTGGTGTAAACTCTCAATATCGCATAAATGTGTTTTTTCTTTACTAAATATAGCTCTGATTGAAGGACTGACTTTTTGAAATAGAATGCTCCTGCACCAGCGCCGGAGACAAGAAGCAAGCCACCAATAACGCCACCTGCTACGGCGACATTGTTTCCGCCTGCTGATTCTTCCTCTTCCCCTTGGGGAGGCACTTGCGCCTCTCCCTCTGGTTTAGGGAGAGATTGTGAAGTACCAGCAGGTATGGGTAATACCTGAGGTTCAGGTATTGGTTCTACTGGAGGTTCAGGGATGGGTTCTACTGGAGGTTCAGGGATGGGTTCTACTGGAGGTTCAGGGATGGGTTCTACTGGAGGTTCAGGGGTGGGTTCTACTGGAGGTTCAGGGGTGGGTTCTACTGGAGGTTCAGGGGTGGGTTCTACTGGAGGTTCAGGGGTGGGTTCTACTGGAGGTTCAGGGGTGGGTTCTAGTGGTGGAACAGGGATTATCGGACCTACATCTTTTTTAGCAAAACAATTTAAAAACCCATGGAATTCGTAGCAACATGAGAAAATGTGGCAAGCAACGATAGCAAGTAATCTGCATTCAACTAGGCTCACTGAGCGTATACATCTTGCCTACAGTCAATGAATACTCACCGGGGCATGCGTCTAAATCACAGCTTTCAGTTTCTTCTGTAGTTTCTATGCATGGATTCGTTGCGCTTTCGAATCGTATGGAACGATGACGTACTCTTGTTGCTGGCCCACACGTGGCCGAGCACTCAACCCAGTCCGCCCATTCCGTTACGCAAGATTCTATTGACAATGGCAATTATTACGGCTTTTATGTTTCAAGCATGTGCGCAGATGAGGAATTATTTAAAATTTCCAAATTTCGATATGTTTCAAATATATATACTGTAACTGCAGTTAGTTCTTATTGATAACTTTTTATACATATAGTTTGATATATTTCATTTCAAATACATAATTTTAACCGGTGCAGGCCATGGAATTGCAGTCTTCAGTTTCCTCCGTTTTCATGCCTTGAGCTTCAATCGATAGTCCGCCATGCTGTTCATTGATCAAATTAGGTACACGTATTCGTGTGCGTGTTCCTCCGCCGCATGTTTTACTGCAGTCGCTCCATTCACCAAAATCTCCTGGAAAGGCATTAATTGGGCAAGGTGCTGGGTTGCACGCTTCTTCTTCATTACTTGTATGACCCTGAGGAGAAGCAGTACACCCTTTGTGAGTATCACTAGGAAACACTTAATTTTATGTCTTTATTATCTGATGGTGCAGCCATTACTGTTTTACATTGTAAATATGTATTTCTTATTTGGTGATAATTTTGTGCAATCTCCTTAGTTTCTTACTTGTTGTACGCAGGTTAGACCGCCGTTGGATGCTCGGGTTCTCGAAGGTCCCCGATCTCGTGTGCGTATACCATTGCTACAGGTACTGCTGCATTCACCCCATGCAGACCATTCTGCGCATTCTTCATTAATGGGGCACTCTCCCATGTTACAAGTTCCACTTTCTTCTGCAACTATGCCTTGATCGTCGAGAGTCCTCCCGCCGTGTTGTGCTTCGCTGGTGGGTGCCGCTCTGATACGTCGATGTGTTCCTGGACCGCATGTTGTGCTGCAATCACTCCATGCGTTCCAGGCGCCGACTACTGCATCTATTGGGCACGGATTTGTGCTACATTCTCTTTTTTCATTTCTTGCAACGTTTTGAGTTTCACATGACTCTCCGCCATGTTGGGCTGGTGGAGTATTGTACCCTGTTCGTTCCCTACTTTGCTCCCCGCCTCCACACGTAGCAGTGCAATCCGACCAGGGGCCTGCCCGAAAAATTTGCACGCAAATTGTATGGTTTTCGTTAATGTGATTAAAGACTTGCGAGGTAAGAGAAAATATAAGCAATTTGCAATTTATATGCTCTCCCACCAAATTCGCCGCATTGCGCGTTAATAGGACATTCTATTACTTCGCAAGGTTCACTCTCTTCTCTAGGAGGCTCCGATGATCCAATAGGCTGGCTCATGTGACGTTGACGCTCTCCGTTTCCACATGTTGCTGTAAAAGTTATTCAAATTTTGTTTGTTATTTCCCCTTTTTTATCTAATAAAAATCTACATATATCCTATGTAAGTATTTGTATATTTTTTTACCTGAGCAGCTACTCCATTCACTCCACGTTGGTACAAAGCATGCAGGGCGGCTACAAGGTCGATTTTCCACTTTTTCAATGTGTTGCTGTTCACATGTTTTACCCCCATGCTGCGCCATAGGGACGTTGTATCGTGAACGCATTCGCATTTCAGTACCTTCATTGCACGTTACAGAGCACTCACTCCAAGATTCCCATTCACCTAAACAACAGCAATCATGTTGTAGGAATTAAAATTAGTTTGAAATGGGTACTACCTTGCTGCTTTTTGTTGCGTAAGTGCTGCCTATATTATTGTTGCACCAATTTAGGAAAAATTGCAGCGGGATATTTTAGCTAGTAACAATTATATGTCTATCATACCGCATTTAGCTTTTATTGGACAATCGGCCACTTTACATTTTTTTCTTCTGAAAACTTCGATTCCTTGTTGCTCTAGAGTTCTGCCACCGTTTTGTGCTTCTATTTCATTTTGCCGTCTTTTACTGACTTGATACCCTTCTCCTTGCGTTGTGGAGCAAGGTCCAAAAGGTAAGAATTCTCCAGGCACTGCGTCAATGGGGCAAGGTTCTACTGTGCAACTTCGTGTTTGCCTGAGTGCTCCTTCTTGCTGCTCGCATGTTATCCCTAAATTTGAAAAATGATGTATTTAGTACTATTTGCTTTTGACACAGTGTTCAAAGAATGCATTCATTGCTACTTAATATGGTATCTTGAATGATCCATTCAAACCGCATAGCATATTGCTGCAGTAGTGAATTACCTCCAGCTTCTGCAGGGGCTTCAACTCGGCGAGTTCTGGATTGCTCACCTACTCCACAAGTGGCGCCACACTCTGACCAGGATCCCCATTCTGTACATCTTGCATTTACTGGACATTTTACTGCAGCTTGACATATTTGGGTATCTGTCAACTGTAGGTTCTGCTCTTCGCAGGTCCGTCCCATTTGGCCTGTGCTGCCTCGTTGGGGTGGAGCCAGCTGCAACGGTGTTTCCCTTGAACGCGTCTTTTTGCCTTCGCCGCATGTAGCAGAGCATGGTGACCATCCTGCCCACCCTGCACATGTTGCGTCCACAGGTAGTACTTTACAGACACTTTTTCGGATAGAATTCGCCTGTTGCACTACCCTTCCCCAGTCAGTGTTCACAAACTGTGGGCACGGGCCTAAAATTTTAAAATGAAAACAGTAGGTACAAACAATTTCGTTGGTAGTGAAAGCTATTATATAGTTCTCAATTTGAATTTTTGCTAGACATTAAGTTGCGTATTCTACAACTTCATATTTGTAATAGAGTGTCTATCCAAGAGAATTAACAGACCATTGTATGCATGGCATCCTGCTATCTTTCGGCATTCTGTTGCTCGAGCATTTTGAACTCCAACCACCCCGACAACTATATTAGCTGTTTTCAAATCTACCGCCGCTTGATCAATTGAATCAGTGGAACTGTAAAGCGTCAATAAGTGTACGCTGTATCTTAATATTAGGGGAAAAGGCGTTTAAAGTGGTGTCATGGAAGGATACTTTCATACTTGGGAAAAATTAGTTACATTTTGTTTTACATAACAAAAAGTTGTAAATTTTTGAACTTACGCTCCATCAGTGAGCACTATTAGAAGTTTTGGGACACCTGCTCTGGAGCCTGGACCAAATATTACTGCCTCCCTGATATAGTTTAAGGCAGCTCCAGTCATAGTATAGCCACCTTTATACTCGCTTCTTAGCTGGAAAATAACACAATTTGATTTGTTTGCAACTTTGTTATGAGCAGCAGTTTTGTGATCTTTTTATCACTATAATTTGGCAGTGTGAATGCATTTACATACTTTCGGAAAATTAGCGAGGATTTCTGGCAAGCTTCTTGCTTTGATATCAGCTAAATCCCATATTAAATTTTTTTTCAAAGTTTTTTTGCAACGCCGGCAAGTGGTAGCTCCCGAATACGTAGCAAGTGCTACATGGACTCCTTCTTCCGTGGGCTCAATTGCAGTGATAAATTTTTGGACGAATGGAAGAACTTCTTGAGTCCAGTGACGATAGCCAATGCTACCTGACATGTCCAGCAGCATCACGACATCCAAAACAGCGGTGCATTCCTTGATTTGTGGGGGTGGTGATGTAGCCACTTGCTCCGAAACTACTACACTCGAATGCCGAGGTGCTCTGCTGAGTGAAAAGCGATTCTCGTTTTCCCCTGTAGCAAGTAGAATAAAAACGGGAAAAAAATTTTCAATGTAAAATTAAAACTTTTTATTAACCGAAATTATATGAAGCAGGCACTTTTACTTAGTAAATGCTGTGTTTTTACTACTAAACAAGTGATAGAAATGAAAGGAATTGAATACATTTTGTTAAGTGCAGGAGAGATGGCATTTGCTAAAATTTCAGAATGAATTATGCTATGATTTGCAGAATACTGGCAGATATACAAAGATTGGCTTTATGAGTTACAGCTAATCAAAAGTTTAAAAAACATACTTACCGAGAGATGGTAGCAAGAAAAGGGTGCTGGAAAAAAGAAATGTAAGAAGCGAACAAGAAAGAAAGCTCGACTTCATTCTCAAAATTGCTGATTTCTTGGTTTGCAAAAGCTCGATGCTTAAATTGCCAAGATAAAAAATTCGACTATGCGATCAATCGAGTAGATTCTATCATCATGACAGCCTTGTGATTAATTTTATAACGCACTTATACTTCAGTTGTAATCACGCATACAAAATTTTTATTTGGTTTCAAAAAATTAAAAATTTGCTCTGTTCATTCCAAGAATTTTATTACTTTCATTTGTGAAGTGAATTTTTCTAAGGAAAGTACATTGCGTATGCTCAAAATTATAAATCAAGATTAAAAGGCGGTCTTTCTTTAAACTGTTTGGCTTGCAGTTTATGAATGATAATTAAGATAAATTGATTAGTATTTCCTATTTTAAGCAATTTGGGATTGCTGAATATTATGAAATTGGGAAGGCTTGCGTGTGCGTAATTTTTTCATGCTACGCTGTAACGCAATTAGAAAATTCCGGAGTGGAAGGACAATCTAAGGTAGAAATTTAATCCTCTCTAGTTTGCTTGCTTTTACTTAAGCAAAAATCCTCCTCCGACAATGGGGTATTATCGACCAAAAATATGATCGAGCTTTAATGCACCAACTTACATACAGTGACTCTTTTCTTAATGTACAATAAAAGTAGTTCAGACTAGTGGCAGTGTAGCTAAATTTAAGCCAACATGACCGTGCTTTATTTCCATTTTTACAAAAGAATAGCAACAAGATTTTTATTACAATTTATCATAAGGTTCGCTCATTTTCATTTTTTACTCAACTAGATTAAAGACTTTCTTTTGTTCACAAAATTTTTGCTGGTCAGCAAGCAAAATAGCTATTCATTCAATGCTTTCTAATGCTAGTTTAAGTTATTTACTTATTATATTTTGTATGCCGTACAGCATTTAAAAGTATAGCGGAGAATATTTGGCTTCGAATGATTTATAAGTCACTTGGAAAAAGTATTTAAAAAAAACGAAAAGGTCAGACAAGCTTTTGCAAATATCCCGCTAAAAAGATTATCTGGTGCAATGCGGTGAAAACTCACATTTATCGAGTATTCATGTGAGCAAAGAAAAGTAATTGTTGTTTATATCAAAGCTTGCATTTGTATTATAGATAAGTTTGTCTTATTTTTTAGCGTATGCTTTTGTTAACAACAAAATATTTTCATTACAATGCCATGAAAACGATAGTTGAAGCAATCGCTTAACACGTTTATTCCATTAAAAACTGTAAATTTAGTAATCATCATGTGATTACACTTTATTTCATAATGCTTATCAATATATTTTGTGGATGCAAGCCATTCTGTTTAGTGAAGTCATTTCAGTCTCAAGCTGTAACGATGATTTTTATTAGATTGCCGATTCTGCTGGAATGTTAGAATGTTGGCATGCGTAGCGGAATGGGCAAAGAAGATTTTGCATGAAAGACTAAATGTTTAACAAAAGAGCTTCCTGATCGAGAGTTACTTTTTACGGGGTCTTCTTACCTAAACTTTCTAAAGAAGAATATATCAACTTACGAAATATGCTCATTAAAAGAACCGATAACTCTAACGTCTAATTTAGGTAAATACTATTGTCCGTAATAATAATTACCAAGTAAAAAGTCTTAAGTAAAAAATGTTAAGTAAAACAGTGTTACTCTAGAAGAACTTTCTCCCTCACTGTGATCGCTCTTCATCCGGAGTTAATTTCAGTTGCGCGTCGGTTGTATTTGCGTATACTCAATTACAATCCTACTCGCTTTGTCCCTAGTCTATTATCACTTCATGTATTCGCTTTTACGTCCTTTCCTCTTACATTATTTTACCCTTATTGCTTATTACACAAACTTACAATTATCTCAATCGTACTAACAGTAATTATCACAATCTGGTATTAAACTTATACAAAACTTAACTCACTACAATCATCACCATAATATAATTGTTACACAAGCTAATTATTGCATTGATAAATTTATTATATTTCTCTATAATAAAAGTATTACTATTATTTCCTGATTTTTTGTTTTACCTGCATTTCTGTAAAGTAAAGCAAGCATTATGAGCATAAATAAATTTAGTAGTAAATTTCCATGTACCTGTTTTATGTTCGTGCAAAAACAAAGTAAATAATATTACATGTATGTACAGGAGCTACAAAGAGAAAAATCTTTTTTATTTGGCAGCGATAATTGAACACAGGCATCATTGACACAGAATTTGCACAGTGAACAATTAAAATAATAAAATATTGCCTATTTTATATACCCAACACTGCGTAAAATTAAATTATAAGTATAATATGCTATAACTATAAACTGTCTCAAGTTAAATGGTAAAATATGTGCAGGAGAAATGATAAAGTTCAATTAACTGTTTCATCTGCTAATTTTTGCGCGATAAAATTTTGTTAGAGTACAATAGTACTTATTTTGAAATATTCTTAGTAGTGTCAATTGATATTCTTTCTTTCGTATCATTTCAATGTTTAAATAGTACTACTTTCCAATATGTCGAATAGTTTTAATTAATTTATTAAGCTATTATAACTATTATTGGGGAGAAAGATTAGAGAAATATCTTTGATCCTATTATTGACAAATAAAAATTTAATTTTAACTACTATATATATCTACAAAGATTAATTATATTTATATGACTTTATGGAATTAAAAAGGCTGCTGTAGATATGGTTTAATGCACTTACATAAAAGAAAGATTGAATTTTAAACATGTGGTAGGAGTGCTTGAAAAGCTGCAAGCTGCTTTTTATATCAAATGTGTTCTAACTTTATTAATAGTTTCTTATTTTTCAAGGAAAAAAAGCAACTGGAGCATCAATTTAAAAACTTTTTGTTACGCTGGAGCAAGGAAACCCATAAATTTATTGTACTGAAAAATTAAGGAAAGCAAAATTCTTCTTTTCATTTTTTCTTGTAATATAAAGCCAACATAGCACTGAAAGAATTGTAAAGCTATGCTTGTGATACATTTGTTCTACACAAAAATTTGAGTTTGAAATTTTTTTATCATTACAATGTGATTAAAAAACTAGGAATATGAGCAATAAATTCTTGAGTGCCCCTCAATTTCTTGATGATATAGTAAGAAATAATTGATGAATATGATGCTATTTGTTTGTTTATCTGCTACTGTCTTCTTGAATTGTTAAATTCCTGTAGTCTTGATAACGAAGGAAAAGTGTTTTTATGATGCAACTTACTATTGTTTCCTACCATTCCAAACGACGATAAAAAATGCCTATCCTTTATTAGTTAAGGTAGATACCCACTGAACCTAGTACAATAGTGTTATAACAAAAAAAAGATAAAACAGCTTAAAAATCTGTATGTACCATTTGAGAAAAAAATATGCAAATAAAAATTAAATTAAACATGTGTTACAAACGATTCCGGAGATGACTTAGTACAAAAATACATCAAAAACCAAAATGATTAATTTAAGGTAATTATTAAGTAAAATAAGATTCTTAATAAAATTGTTAAAAAATTTTAAAACACTGTATTCAAGCAACTCTCACTACCAACTCCATGCTTTATTTGTAATGCAGCATTTTACACGCTTTACTGCTGTCGTTATTTCTCTCATTAGTTGTCAACCAAGCGTGTGTGCGTGGTTTTTTCTGTAAACTGCTTTTAGTAAAGTTAGTCACGCTATGCCAGTCATATTCTATAAACTCCGGCTGATTATAATACTTACATGCGACAGGAATTCAAAATTGCTTTTCTTTAGTTAACAAAAAGGGCATTTTCTATAATTCCTTAAACGGAAATTAAAACTTACTCTATGCTAATAGCTACTCTCTGCGAAAATAAAAAATGAAGCATACTTCTCTTCTTCATTTATCTAATCTGCACGAAAAGAATAGAAAAATTACAATATGAACCTTTTACTATTGTTTTTCTATTTCCCTCTTCAAGGAATCAAAACTAGAGCAACTCGATCCAGGGAAGAATTGCAGTAAAGTATAGTATTTTCAATTTGTAACAATGGTGGCGATTAGGGTACAAATTGCTTATTTTAGTTATAACATTTTTGCCATTGCTCATTTCCCTAAGCATTTCACTTCGAAGTTGACTTGATGAATAACCCGTTTCACCGTTGCGTGGCATTTAGCTCCCGCGACACAAAAACAACATAACTTAATAAGCATACATTCCATTAACACTCCTTGACACCTAGACCATCAACAAATTGCGTTTAGCAATAACCCCAAGTAGGCTAGGTTAGAGTAGGATGTAGGAATATAAGTTAAGTTATATTTTCAATTTCTTTTCATACTGCGTAGATGATAGTTAGAAGCACAGAGTGAATTTTTCCCTTTCGTGTTTCTAAACGTACATTTCCTCTTTTACGAATAAGAAGTATAGAGTAAGTTTAATTTTTTATAAAACAGTTACAACTCACGTACTTTCCTACCACATACAAAGATTTGATAAGATAACTAGCCGCCATCGAGTAACATCGATTGACGAAACGTGAATAATTATATAGTATTTTCTCCCGCAAATAGTCACGTTACACGATTGCTACGATGCTGCGTGGTTTGATGGTCTTAGTTTGATTAATATGTACCACTACAATATCCTTTGGGGAAACTACAGGCTGTTGACTTAGCTAGTTTCGAGAAATATATTTGTACTTAAACGGTAATTACTATACAAACAAAATTATTATAATAAATGCCGCGGGGTAGGTATTTATAATAAAATAAAGCAGGTATTCTTCGCTGCTGCGATACCATTGTCATAAAGCATATTTTTACACGAAAAAACATTGCAGAACGCTTGCTGAGCGACATTCAGTTACTTAAGGTGGCTATAATTTAATTGCGTATGAGAATTCATGGTACCAAGAATCCCAAATTTTGGGTTCTTACAATTTCTTTTTTGAGGTTGTTTGCAATATCTGGTGCAAGAATGATAATTTTATGTCTGCGATAGCATACTAAGAGAAAATGCATTTATGCAATCGACTCTTTTTTAATTTCACTGCACTTTTCCACGGTCTGCGCTGCATATGACAAGCACTGGTAGCAACATAATTTCGCTTGGAGTGGTCTGTGCATTCTTACGTAAGCAAATTGCAGTTATAACATTACTCCACTCGAGGTCCACTTTGACATAAAAACGGGTATTTATTCGGTAATAAAGCATAATTCTTGGTAGCACTTTTATCTTGAGCTAATGATAATATTTTCAACTGACATTACTTTTGTAAGAGTATGAACTCATGTGCAAAAAGCGGCGCATCCGTTCACGGATTACGCGAACAAAAGGTTCCTAACTCCTGCACGCATTAAGGGAAAACGCTCAGCTCTGACACGGCAGGCAGAACTAGAGGAAGTAGGTACCCTCTAAGAGCAGGTTTCTAATTGATGTGTTAACTTGACTTCAACTTTGTAAAGACATAATTATTAGTTGTTTTTAAACATTTTTCGAGGTAGTACTTTCATGGTTGATAGAAATTGTGAATTAACGCAAGCATGTTAATTTTGCAAATAACTGGTGGCCATTGACTGACAAATTGAAAAGAGTACGCGGAATGAAAACTCGCTGACGCAAGGGTGCGAATAATATGAAATATTTATATACTTTTGAAAGTAAACTTCTTTCTTGCTTTCTGTCAAGCATAAGGCAATAGATGAGAAAAGATTCATGCACGCGTTTCCTGCTGGAACTTTCGCAGCCAGGTAAAGCAGCAATTTTGCAAGTAATTTCTTGCCCTTGCTGTACATCACAATTTGGAAAGCGAAATCCATTGATCCTTCCTCTTTCGCTATGCAGTAAAGTTGCACCCAGTGTGCGATATTTCTGATAGAGTTAAGTACAAAATTTATTACAGCTGAGAATGGCGAGTGACCCAGCTTGTTACAGGTTAGTCCTCTAAAAGAGAAGAATTGAATCGCGTCGATACCTGAGCTGAATGGTAGACTGTTGAATCATTTTTATCATTTGAAATACAAAAGTCTTTTTAATACAATAAATTTGATTGCTTTTACCTACTAACTCTCTTCCTCACTTCTCCTCTGACGTTATGAAGCTCTCCAGCTTTTACTTAACGCTCAATTTTTCTAGATTCCAATGCCTAGCACGTTTGATAAACTTTTCTTGCTTCAGCATTAATATATTTCAATGATATTTTGTTTACCTGAATCAATGTCTGTCTTAGTTATATGCATAAAATGAAGTAATGGTAATTTCAGAACCAGTATGTTTTGTTACGTTGGCGATTGTATTAGAATAATTTAGCTCGAGAGTATTATATTATAGTTTTTTGGCGATGCAGCTTTTTGTGTAAAATTTTTCATCTGCGTTGTGTTAGTTTAAAATAAAAAACTGTGTTACATCCATCTTTTTACAATACCAATTTTTGCAGGGTTAACCGGACGCCTTTCAAAGTACAGTGTGAAAATTCGGTAACATTGGCTGGGAGATTATGGCACTCTTTCTCTAATTCTTCACCCATAAATTTAGAATCCTGTCCTCTTCTAGTCTGTGTACATCCTTGGTCCAAATTGGGAGGCAGCAGGTTGCTTTCTTTGTTTATTTTATAACGACATGCCTCATTGGATTGCGTTGATTTTAAATGTTACTTTACAAACTTTGATTGACACATCTACTGTTTTATTCATTAAACTTTATGCATTAGCAAAAGACGGATAATTCAATGTATATTGTTCTACAAAAATAACATGGAAAGAAACTATTTGTATGTTGTTCTTTTATTTCCAAGTCTTACTTTCCCATTCGTACTATTTGTTCTGTTTACATCAAGTGTCATGAATTTTGTTTGGTTTGCTTTTCTATGACTTTTGCATGTAATGTAAGCAATTTAAATGGAATAAAATATACAATACTATGACAAGGTGATAAAATACACTAGAAAATGATTCAATTTAACATATTTGTTACGTCAAAAGTATTGAAATATGCAAGAGTAAAATTGCCGTTCGTTCATTTTCTATTTTATGGATGCTTTGTTTCATAGTGAAAATATGCATAGTATTGCAAAGATAGCTGCCTTACGAGGCATTCCTGCTATAACATTTGATCACAGAGGCGTAGGAGAATCTACAGGATGGTATGAGTTAGTAATAATTGAAGATAGTACTCATATATGCAATCTTGGGTTCTAAGGCTGTACGAAGAATTGCTTTGCAGCGTTATTATTTTTTATAGAAAGTTTCTGGATTGTGTGGTACATAAAACGATCATTTGATCTCATTTTTTAAGTTTTTTGCCGAAATTGAATGCTATAATTTGCTCTACTTTGCTTATTGATTACCTAGCAGTTGGTTTTTTGATTACTGGAGATTACGAATTTAATACTTGCAATTTCAATCTTGAGTTGATATCACAAACCAGTTTAACAGGAATTAGATCACAAAAATGAATACACTATTCATTTTTGTGATATCGTATTTGGGATGAGGTGTATTTACATACCTACAGCATCTATTCCTTGTTGGGTGTGCTTAAATTGCATCTAAGTGTGATGGGTAAAAATTTACGTTTATAGAGTGTGCTAATTGTTTTGTTCTGCAGCTCTACTATACAAGGAATGGATGAAGTAGAAGATGTTATTGCCGTTTGCCATTATGCTGCCACGTCTTTTGGTGCAAAAAAAATTGTGTTGGTAGGATCTTCTGCTGGTGCACCTATTGCAGGAAAGTATACTTCTATTTCTTGCACCAAATCATCAATTGCTTTTTTTTTCAATTCCAGCAGTTTTCTCGAGAAAATAGCTGGAGTTTGTGGGAATCTTTTATCTTTGTCTATATTTTCAATTTTGCTTAGGGAGTGCGCTTGATAAGGTGGAGGAGATTCAAATGTACGTAGCTCTTGGTTATGTTTTTGGATGTTTTACTCGAATCCTTTTTGGGTATGTTGGCTGTCGTCCATTTTTACAAAGCACTATCAAGAGTGAATGAAATGGTGAATCGAAGAGCCTGTCGATCTAATTGTTTTTCTACCATGCCACCAACTTCATCTACCGGAGGATAGAATTTTTATAAAAAATTTAAAAATGCATGGGGATGAACTCTCAAAAGACGCTTTCTATTACTATTTTTTATTTTATGGGTTCTTGTTGACTCAGAAATTTCTCTTGCTGAATTCTCATATGGTGGTGTTAATGTTTTATGTATGCGCCGCCTCAATGAACTAAAGAGGAATAGATCAACGAATTTTAAAGTATACCCTTCTTTTTTCTCTTGAATTAACAGGAAACACTTTGAGAATGTTTTACAATCCAAAAAGCCAAAGTTATTTATACAAGGTTCTCAAGATGCCTTTACGAAAGTAGCAACACTGGATGCTTATTTAAAAAGGTGTGACCTATTTTCTACAGTGTGTTTCACTATTTCGAAGCAACCCTGCATATATTTTCAAGACGTGCTTGTAATATTTCCGTGTTCAGGTCTGTCGGTCCAACAACAAAGCTAATCTTTCCTGATATTGGCCATTTTGACTTAGAGGTTTTGCTATGCATGCAATGCTTTCAGCTATAAAGGATGCAATAAGTAACATAACCTTTGTTAATGCATGGCATCCTATTATTTCATGGAAAAGAATGCGTATCAATTAAAATGTTTTTTTTGAGAATAGAAACATTGCTAATGGTCTTCTACATGGCTTCATTTTTTGATCGCAGGGTTCGAGTTATGGTAATGAGTTGGTCGAAGCTATTTTAAAATTTATTACAGAGGGTAAAGTTGAAGGCACGCCTTCGTCAACAGGATAATGCTATCAAAGACCGAGTTCTTTGCGTTTTGACAGCGTTGTTATACTATTCTTCCAAAGTTATTTACTAAAAATCAACGAGGTGCAATGTGTGAATTTGTGCCAGTTTCACGGAAATTATAGACTTATGAAAGGGAGTCAGTAGCATTAGTTAAAGGATAGGATTACTTTCGACCGCTGTTTCATAGTTTTTGAAAAAAAAGATACAACCCACTGGCATCCGCCACGAAATCATTGCGACGTACGCAGTAGCAGTCATCTGAATAGTATAGCTGTACTGGGAATTGCTTGTAGGAAATAAAATTGTTCCCCCTATCCCAAGTTATATCCCTTTTTATCACCTATAGTAGGTTCCAGATGCATCTTCTAGGACTAGGTAAAATCCAGAAAAACTTCATACTTACTAATAATATGTGGCAGATGCGTTCTCTATACGTTGAACAGCAATGCTATCTTCAGAATATTTGCAAAACTCTTTGTTTTATTAAATTCGTAAAATAATCTATTACACAGCCTTTCTAAAATGAAAGAAAAGTTTATATAAATCAATGCATATATACAAGGAAATGCACACATAGTGCAGTACAAAATTCTTTGAAAAATCCTATTACCTGTGTAACATGTACATTCTAGCAGCTAAAGCTGCGACATTCTAGAACATGCGAGAGAGAAACTTTTTAAATAAATCTTAATCAAAACTCACTATTCAATATCAAGAAAAAGAGGAAAACGAAAGGGGTATTACTACGTATACTTTTCCAAACATAATTGAACGCTGAGGCGCAAGTGCAGCAACAAAATAAAAATTCAATACGATGGACAGATACGGGAAGATCCCAAGCTATGTAAAAAGAATCGATTTCTCGGGAAATGATGGAACGTACCATAGCAAAGTATTCATAAAAACCATAAATTTAACGCAAAAACAAAGCTTGCTATTTTCTTCTCACGTACAGCAAATTTGAATCTTTAGTTTATGGCTGTGAATGCGCCTATCCGATGAAAATTATCCTTCGCGGATAAATCACAATCAACCCTATCATAAACAACATTGCAGGAATTACCTGCGTTAAAGTATACGCAAGGCTTGCACTGCGGCAAAATGAATTATTGACGCAACCGATAAGAGTTGCAGCGGCAGAAAATATAAATATGAACGCTAGAGGGATCAATAGGGATATCGCGTATCCGTAGCTCCGATTTCGAGTTTTTCCGCTTGTCCATGTTCGTGTACTATATGCAATAAAGAAACACAATGCTGCAATCGTACCCAAAGAGCTAGCGAAAACTATAGGCACAAGCGGCGCAATATTTCTTGAAATTGCACTACGTAGATGCGTCGATGTTATCAGACCAGACATAATAGCCCAGACAAGGGAAACTGCTACGAGAATGAAATCGAAGATTGATCGAAACCTGTAAAAGCAAGTATGCGTAGCAAAAAAGCACATTGAATTTCACATCAATTTTAGAAAAGGAGTGAAGTTACACTTGCCACAGAAAAATACACGACAAAAAATTTCAAACATATTCTGAATAGCACTACAGATGACTTGCAGTAAGCAAAAAGAGAGAGAAACAACTTTGTTCCAATGAAAAACATAAACGTACACCATGTATCGAATAAAAAAAGACAGCACATTACTGAAAAAATATATGTAAAAAAATTTAATATTTTTCTGCACTCACATAGTCAAAACAGAATACTTAAGGGATGCTAGCTAGCTGCTTTGTTGCATATTGCTTTATGAGCGATTCTTTTTCCAACAGAGAATGATTTCTATGCATCGCCACAACTAAAAGAAGAAAGAAGATATTCACTCTACAACTTTTTAAACATTCGAAAAGGGCTCAACTCAAGCACACGAGCAACTACCAACTCCTTTCCGTAGTACATACTTCATTTTGCGATAAATGGAGGCGATGGGACCAACGTGTTTCCCAAAGGAAAAAAATGGGAGGAAACCACAGTTAACAAGTTGAAGATATTGAAATGGCTATGACAAACAATTGAGAGCATTGATTTTTCTGCAAAGTGTACAGATACAGTATTGTCATTGCGAATTCGGTACCCACAAGGAGAATTTGAATATTTATCAATTTAGAGCATATCGTTCACAATGTAACCCTTTTTGTCTGTAAAACCTAACAGCGTTTCCCCGACTTAAAGAGGAGTGCTTTGCCGACACCCTTGCATTGTTTAAGCTTGGATTGCCTGATATTTGTGTAACAGCTATTGCGAATCAATGCTGGACATGCCATTCCATTGTGACTTGCATCAGCATTCGTGTAAAAAAAAAAACAGAAAAATAAATACGAAACACTACACTGATAATATACTAAGTGATTATTGTTACTATGTGTATCTGCTAACCTCTATAGGCTTCTGTTTAAATCCATATATTATCTTTACTGTTAATTGAAAAGTGTCAAATTTTAACTGAATGGGAAAATAAACCTGGCGTTACGTCGTGAAAAGATAAGGTATTAAAGGCCGATAAAAATAAAATCTAGTTCTCTAGAAAGCAGAGATTGCATTTGTAGAATGAGAATAAAATCCATGCAGTTAGCTGCAGCAGAATCTATTCAGTAGAGTATTACTGAAAGGAGACACTGGCCTTGAATTTATGAACGGAAATGCTATGAAAGCTTTGCAATTGGCAGAATATAAAGCACAAAAATGATTTTGATGGTTTTCTTAAATAAAGGTAGATTTTTACCTATAATGATTAATTTCACATCTGCAGGAATGGACATCTTGAAATTGTAATATCTTCAAAAGGGTGAAGGTTGTGGTATTGAAATTCTTACTATTGATGGCTCTAGCTGTAATATTCGTTATGGGTATGTTGCAATTGCTAAAGTTTTATCTGCAAAAAGTACTTTTTCTCATACGCAAAATCGCACGTAATGCAGCTTAGTCATGAATTATTATTACGGCTATTTACTAGTTTTAAAAGTTAAATTATTAAATTTTTTCAATCAGTTGGAGAGCATGAATATACTTATAGGAACATGTAACTCACTTTGTCGATTCATTTACTTTGATGTTTATCTTCAACCAAAAATAGAATAAGAAGAAATATCGAGTTCTAGAACTTATGAATATAAGGAGGCCTTGCCTATTGAACATACGACTCAGGGGTATCTTTTATTCCACTTTTGCACCTGTTAACCTACATGCCTAACAACTCTCAAAAATCTAGCCTTTTCTCTGAGTCCTATCCTAACGGTCTGTTAGGAAAGATTTGACTATTAGGAATAACTAGCTGTATGACAGTGATACTACAGCAACGCGGACTACCTATTCTATTTAATTACAATTAGTTTTATTTTTATCATTCACTTTTATTTTTATCTTAATTACCTTTTTAATAAATAGCTGTTTTTTTAGATCAAGACAAATCAGCAAACCCATAGTGTCCCCCCAGGATGTTGTAGAATACGTGCAAATCGAAATGAAAACAACGAGCTGCGTACTATCGCAGCAATCACTAATGCTGTACTGTCCCCTTTCATTTTCCCTTGATAAAGATGCACTTATTTATTTTCTTGACAAGAGAAATAAATAATATAATAGGTTCTGTTTTCTCGTTCTTCCTTGCTAAGTAGATGAATGGTGTATACGATTTTCCTTTCTCTTTATCATTTTCTGCACAATATTTATTAGCGGAGAGTAAGTTTTATTTTTCGTTCAAAGAGGAGAAGACGGAACCTTTTTCACTAATTGAGTAGAAGTAATTTATTAAACATTCAACCACATAGAAGAATGTAAAAGAGCATAATATGCCGGACGTGATTATTAACACCGCAGAACGTGGCTAATTCTAGTAGAAACAATTCACAGAAAAATCCACGTTCACAATTCGCTTCTAAATGTACAGAGACGCATTCAGCTTTAAGATCTTAGCTGATGAAGTTCTGAAGAGTGACCTACCTTTTTTCTCCTCTACGAAATTACCACTATTTACATAATTTTGCGTACCAGCACAAAGTATCTGTCATTTTACATAGAAACAATCTACTTTGCGCAAGGAAGTATTGCATAATAGAAAATGCTTATCTACTCTTCGATGTGCATGATGATAAAAAGAAAACAAACAACTAATTTCCTCAATATTCGAGTGAGAAGAATATGAAAAATAAAAGCAGAAACATTTTGCTTTACAATTCAATAAGATTTATTAGAATCTCTTCTTAGATAACTGCTGAATATTTGGCCCTAAAACAGTATAAACTTACGATAGGCTACTGCAATAATCATGGCATATCTACATGTAAAGCCTGTACTCAGGTTCTTTGCTGTAATTACCGGGTTTGCAAATTTCACCTTGTTACTTTACCTAAATTAATGTACTTTTACCTGCTCGCCATACTTCTTTTATGTAGTTCTATTATGTTTTCAATCGATAAAAATACTTACAAGTTTAATTCATATGTCGCTTGCTTTTATTTATCAACTTCATATTCGTTGTGTCAATTACTTTCGATGCTTTGCCCTAATGTGTGCTTGCATTGAGCAAAAATCATTTAGAGAAGTGGAAACAAATTGAGGGACTCTGTGTATGTTGATAATTAAAACAAATTTGATACTGTATTCAGGCACGTTCATATCAACGGCTCGTACAATAGCTTTACCAACACAAATGCCAAATGCCATTCGTAGCATTAATCCCATCCCCAAGATATAAATTTTATTTTTTGGGAGCTTCGATAAACTGACTGAATGCTTGACAACACACACTGGGCTTGTGACTCCTTCCGTATATGCAAAAAGCGTCCCGCTTCGTGCGCTGCAGTTCCAATTAACAACTTGTTGCGGACTGTTGTTTTACAATTATAAGTTAATGGCAGCAAAGCATAACTAGTATTCAGTATAAGTTTTTCTTGAAATGAATGCAACAGTAGCTTGACCTGTAATGTGGGAATGCCACCAACTTTCAGAGCTGCTCATACTTTTGCCTTTACACCGGCGCACTCTATCTCTTCCCAAGCATGCAGAACGAATGGGCTAAATGTGGCGATATTCAATTGATTATCTCTTGCGTATAAAAAAATGTCAAAATATCTTGATTGCTATAGATGCTTAGTTTAATCTAACTGGAAGAATGTGATAGATTAAAAGAGGTTTGGCTACCTTCGCATCCTGCGTTTCCCGCAAAATGGGCGTGTTTGATAAATTTCGCTTTGTTGGCAAAGAAAAGCCGCGTTTCAAATATTTTCCCAACAGAAACCAGCAGCAAACGCGTGGTATTGTATGGGTGGCCTTTGCTGCTTTTGGAGGCATGGGTTGGCTACTAATAAAAGCATTTGAAAGCAATGAAGCTCGTCTCCGGAATCGCTACGAGGCAACTATGGAAAATGCCAGGAATGCAACAATTGATGGACAGGTTTGTCACGTTTTACAATGAATTTAATAAGTTTCATATTTCTTGAGCACAAGCATAGAACGAATTTATTAGTGTGTGTTCGATCATTTCACTGATTAGACCATCACCCCTTTCGAATCTCACAAACACAAAAGCAAACTTTGCGGTCAAAAAGGAGACTAAAATTACTGAAATAAGTGTACGGGAGGGAATGAATCTTTCTTCTTTTGTTGAGGTGGTGTTTCCTTTATATATATTTACATTCTCAACCCTACCTTTGCTAGCACTGCATTTTGTGTATAATCTGCCATAAAAACTATCAAAACTACATGAGCAGCTATTAAACCTGTGTGTGACGGAAGATCAGATACCTAGCTATGCTTTTCTAATGAGTGTCTCAAAACCATTTACTATTAAGATAAAAAGCGAAGAAACGAGCCCGTTAAAAGCAACTTTAGCATCTACATATTGATTGTAATTTAAAATTTACCATTCGCTGTTTTTTTTTTGTAAATTCTGTTGAATTCTAGACGCAATACTGCAGTAGATGAGAGCTAAGCATGCGCCTCCATTCTACACGTTTATTACATGGCTTTGTTTGCGTCATTCCTGTCTACAATTTGTACGAACGTTCTTGTAAATATCCATGTATGTTCTTCTATGCAGACAAAAGAGTATCATCAGATAACATCAAAAGCTATTCGTCGTAGTCTCGGTTTTCCAGAAAAGCCTCGGGGTAATGTAGAGATACGAGATCCCCAAGAAGAGAGACGTTGAAAATATCGGAATGCTATCTTTAACAATAATTGCTCTGGTAATATTACTTCCCCCAATTTCAATAAAATTTTGTATGATAATCAAAGTATTTCATACTTAAAAGCTGCCGAAGTTTATTTGATTTGAGCAATTAAAAATGATAGGATGGAAAGGCCAACCTAGATTATTTTCTTCTCCCCCGCCAGTAATGAAATCTTGTTTATATACGTAACTTTTTGCTGTAAAGTCATTGTGAAAAGCTTGAAACTTGTTATCTGACAAGCTTGCTTGCTTTACTGATTATTATTTGCCAACCCTAACTGTAAAGTCGTAGTGCATTTCAGTTTTATACATATTGCTATTTACTAATAATTTCACGAATAGAGCATCGCGCTTGTCTAAATCCTCAGATAATGCAATGCACTGGGTCTAAATTCCCGAATCTATTTAATTTATGCCTTTCCGTATTTCTTTCAAAACTTTCGTCAACTTTCTTTTATGATTGGCAACTATTTTCAAAGAAAAGAATGGAATACTTGCTAGCATGCCATTTAAAATAACTAAAGGTCCAAACTGTGCTATTTGTTGTTCGAGCGCCTGCATTTGCATTAATTTTATCATTTAGTAACTTTGATGCTTTGAACAATTTATTTCATAATAATAGTGTTGGAATGTTCACTCGTTTTTTTCAACAAAAGGTTGCAATGCAGATGAAAGGATAACACAACTACTTTTTTTGGTTTGGGTTGCAAATAAATGGCGTAAATTTTTAAAACTTCATTGGGTTTTCAAGTTATATAAAGGATTGTTTGTTCTCAGCATGGCCCTCCTCTTTTATTATTTTATTGTAAAATTGTACTATCCTATAATAGCAGTCTACTAATATCGTGAAATTAATTTAAAATTGTGATGCATATGCAGAGTACTTTCTAGGCAAAGTTGCCACTTGGCGAAAAGAAACATTTTAGCAAGCATACTTTACATTAAATTTTTTTTGATACTCGGAATTTGAGCAGAAATTACTATGCTTATCTATGCAGCGTGTCGTACCATTGCAGTGAGGAAATAGTTCACGAGGTATGAAAATTTTAATTTATGCCTAGGGTGTGCAAGATAAAGTAATTCATTTTATTTTATACAATCCCGACGTATTCTATACGTAGCGCTAAATTAGTTGGTACTTGTGAATAGTGGGCATGATTACACTACTTAAGTGTTGGAGGATATGTATTTTTTTCGTATGTAATGACTTGGATTCAAGCTCTATATTTGTCTGAAAGCATAGAATTGATTTAAACATGCTGTGCGCTTGTTAAACTGCTTTCTACGTGTTTTATACCAAGTAATGTAGCTTGAGAAGCATTTAGTTTGAGGGATTTAAAAGTACCACTCAGTACATTTGGTAAAGATAGCAATACCATTTATAAATAAAGGGCAGACATGGAGTGATGCATGTTTTTTGGCATAAAAAAAAGTTTTATTCCAATAAAACTTTGCAACTTTTAACAAGTCAATAAAAAAGATATTTCTACGGTGCATTGCCGCATCAACATAACACAAGTAAATACAATTTTGCTACAAAATGCGTATAATTGCTAACCTTAAAAAGTGCTTCTCTTGACGGCAGATTATTCAGAAAAAATGTCTTTGCTAATGGCGCGAAAATTCAAGTTCTATTTTAGCTATCCCATTCTGCAATTTTTTAGCCAAGAAATGAAACATGTTGCGTTATTTGATTTTCTATAAAATGTCGTATCGAACTCATTTGTGACAAATTTATTTTAAATTCAAAGAATAATTGTTTTTCCAATTGTGATCAAAGAAGAAACTGTGAAGAAAGGTTAACAGACATCAGCAAAGGAAAATTTGCATGAAAAGCATTGTGCCTTCACAATTTGAAACTAACGATAAAAAGGAAGAGTGGATTCGTGAGGTTTTTATAGTGCATATAACACAATTATTGCCTGGCTAAATTTCATAGCTGTACCAATTAGTTATGTTGGAATGTCAGAATGGAGTAAAACTGCTAAATATCCTGCAGCTTAGTAATACTGCAACGTTAAAACAAATCTTACCCAGCATTTTTGATACTTGTTAGGAAACTTAAAAAATTTGATATTTAAAGCAATCTAGTGTAGTTTTCAAAATTTTGGGACTGGGTTTCACAAAAGCTAAGGTAAACACGGAAAAAATCCAGCTTTCGTGCGACACCCTTTTGTCTTACTGCCTGATTTTTCACAAAATGTTAAAGCGTTACAGTAATTTTGTAGTTGCTTAGTGCTTTTGGCTTTCATCTTATGAATGGAATTATCTTTAAGGTGTGAACTCATAGAAAGAATCACGATTTAAGTAGTGGCCAAGTTCTTATACAAGCGTATAAATGGTTTTTGAGAACCAGAATTGGGTGTTGATGTGAAAGCAACAAAGCCCAATAATTTCTTTTCTGAGCTTATTCAAGGAAACAATTCAAGAGATCAGTAAAAAAGTGGTTTGACGAAGGTCCACGGCGAAGTGTAAGGTGGCGAGTTTTAAGTTTGCAGCATAAAATCGACCACACTCTTCTCTTAGCTCAGCATCTTTGTCGTTTCACGGAAGCATTTCGCTATTTGAAAGCACAGCTCGTGCTTGGTCCCCTTCCCAGTCGTAGCCTTATTCATTCCTTAATCTGCAATCTCGACAATTCTCGCCATTTTCGTAAAGCGTTACTACATCGAATCACTTTCACTTTAATTTTTTTTTCTTTTCACGCAGAATTTTGTTTTTGCATTTTGAATGTATCTCTAAATACCAAAAACTCTCACATCCAACAGCTTAGAGTAAAGCAGTTGCTTTCAAATACCGCAAACAAAAGCAGGAGTATCACCCGAATCCATCACATATCAAATCCTCTATCTTCATACATTTTGTGGGCTGCTTTTTTTATACTTTAATTCTTCCAAAACTACTGCCCTGGTTTGTTTTGTATGATATGCGAAGTTCTAGAGTTTGTGCTGTGTATCACTGCTGCTGCGTGTGCACATACAAAATGAGAAATTCTCTTGAAAACGCGCTTGAACAGAATCAAACTTTTTAATGCGTGCTGTAACCTTCCTTTATTAGCTGGAGTTACATTAGAATTGTAGTCTTTATTCGGTTACACCTTTTTCACTCTCAAAAGGATGAGAGCGAAATGTTTTGTTACTTACGGTGATGCTGCAAGCTGTTTTTCAAAGGGAATGGCGTGTCACCACATTTTTTTCTTTCGTATTCAAGCAAATGCACTCCGAGATTAAAAAATGACTTTTGATTATAAAAACCAATCGTACACGCCAAAGTAGTGTGGTGTAAATGAGAAGATTTGTAACATTTCTTCTCCCTTTACAATTTTTAACTGCTATCGCAAAATTTTTTGTCACATTTCTCGATACCCCCGTATTTTTGCAATGATTTCAGCATGTGATTGTTCTCAAAGCACTCGGGATGCCAGAGAGGACAATTCGTTCTAGCCTAGTTTTTGGAGCAAGAGGCTTCTGTAAATGTATTTCTGGAAAATCTTTACTACTCCTTGTTTGCATGTGTGTCATTTTTTTAATTCTAGGCAATGTAAGACCTCTCTTCCGTTGCTAGGCTGAGTTGTACTTTACTAACGTCCATGCGTTGCATGTATTATTTTCTATTATTTGGGAAATGCATTAGGATGAGAAGTTAGCAACACGTATCCTTCACCTGCCTACCTACTGTCATCCCTCTCAAACGACCCCTCTCTCTTTTTACTGCTTAGGGTGTATTGAATCTTAAAGATTCTTCTTTTTTTGCTCCTTAAAGGCTCTCTCTATTCCTCCGCTTCTGTGACTAGCAATTTTTCTCTATGCATGCTGTCTGTGGCATTTCTTTCAGAAATTAATAATACCAAATATGGAAGACTCCATGGACGCCGCCCTTACTCAGGAAAATGCATTACTATCTGAGAAAGTGTCTGCTCAACAGCAGCGAGAGGGAAGTGTGATCGATTTATCAGGAGATGGAAAGGTTACAAAGCGAATTCTCCATTCTGGTGAAGGCAAAACGTAAGTTCAAATTTTGTTTTTGCATTTTTCATGAATATGTATTAAAAGTGGAGAAGTTCAATATGGGATGAGCGATTTTTTTTCGGCCTACTATCAAACGTATCCCATGAAATTTACTGAGCCCCGTATCGGCAGCCATGTGCTGTAGAAGGAAAATTCAGAGATGAAACAGGTTAAAAAAGTGATTCTTACAGTGTACGAATTTTCCTACTCAAATAATAGGGGAGAGACCGTGTAGGCCTGTATGTACACGCATGTGTGCACATTTTATGTTTTTCTTTTGTAGATGAAAACGTTGAGTAGAGAAAAATTGGAATCTATAGAGGAAACCGTGTATGTAATTAGAAGGAACGTGCGGTTGAAAGGCTAAAGAAGAAACGATTTGAGAAATTTTTATCTTACTTAGATGCGTGTGTTTACGCATTTACTCTTTTTGTGTGAAATTATGTTTTTTCACACTTTTAGTTTTCAATCTGTTATCTGTTGGTGGGAGGAGGAGGGCTTTTTCCTTTTCTTTTCTTTTTTTTAATATTGAAACTCTACTTCTGTCTATCTCTATCGTGTGTATGTAGGTTTTTTTTGTTTTTTTTTAAATCCCATTATTTTTATTTTCTCATCGTTTTTTCATGTATATCTATATTTTTAGTTCTCTTACGAATGCATTTTGTCTTTTTTAGTATCTACTTTTTTCTCAAACATCTATAGTGTCTCTCCTTCTCTCTTTCCTATTGTTTTTCCAGACCTACAACTGGTGAACTTGTTTCTATTCATTATATTGGAACTCTAACAAACGGAGAGGTGTTTGATTCTTCTCGTACGTTTATAGCAAAAATTCATGAAAAGAAAATGTTTTTTGTTTCTTCTAATAAAAAGGAATTTTGTTGAATAGATTGTTTTAAAAAGTTTTTGATTTTTTTTTTTTTTAAAATGCACATAAACTATTTTGTTGGAGAATATTTTCATTAAAAAAGTAAAGGGAAGGAAATGTATACAAAGGAAACAATTTAAAAATGGATAGAAAAGGAGAATCTTTTAAAATTTAATAGAAAAACTCGAGATGGAAAGATATTTATATATAGAACAGCAGGGAAAAGGTGGACATCTTTATATAAATTTATATAAAAACGATACATTTTTTTATATAAATTTATATAAAGAAGTATTGTCAAACTAATTACAATGAAAATATAATTCATACTATTTTCATCTCCTTTTCTCTTTTGTTTTTATAAGGAAATCGAAATTCTCCCTTTGCATTTGTATTGGGAAAAGGAAATGTTATTAAAGGTTTTGATTTGGGTGTGGCCTCTATGGCTGTAGGAGAAAAATCTGTATTGGTGAGGCAAGGAAGTTTATCTTTTATTTTTATTTATTTAAAAATATTTAAAGAAAGAATATAAGAATTTTTTAATTAATTTTTTAGAGTGATTCTATTGGATTTAATTATTGATAAAATATAAGAATTTTTTAATTAATTTTTTCAGACGATTGACTCCGACTATGGCTATGGTGCGAGTGGACAAGGCAATGTTATCCCACCAAGATCTACATTAATTGTAGGAGGATGGATTTTGTATTTGTTGGAAATGTGAGAGATGAAACGAAAGTATCTCTTGAGAGAAGAAAAAAAAACATTTTATTAAAAAAGTAAACTTTAAAAAATTTTGTTTTAATAAAATGTTTATTTCTTTTAGTTTTTATAATCTCAGAATATATTGACAGAGTGTATTGGATTAGAAAAAATAGTAGTAGGAAGAGAAGATAGTATTAAGGAGAGAATAGAGTTTCTATCTCTATTTCTCCCCCCTTCTATTTCATTTTAATTTGTTGCATTTCAATTTTTTTTTCTTTCAGTTTGAACTTGAACTTTTGAGTATAGAAGCTGTAAAAGTAGATAAAATGCAAATGACGATGGAAGAGAAGCTTCAAGCTGCAAGTGATGAAAAAGAACTTGGAAATAATTGTTTTAAGAAGAATTCATTGGCTACAGCTATTTCACATTACACACAAGTATGAGAAATAATAAATAAAGTATGAAGAAGTATATAAATTCCCTTATTTTTTATATTAAATGTTTAATGAAACGTATAGAAATTATTAAATACCCTTCGTTTTACTTCTTTTCATCGTCTTAATTATGATTTTCATTTTATTTTTCATTCTTTCAATTTCCAGGCTTTGGAATATTTTGAAAATGTTGAAGAATGGCCTCAGAATTTGAAGCATTCCAAAGATACGATTGCTTTGAGCTGCCATCTCAATTTAGCAACGTACTATATATTTTTATGAATATAATAAATAATATTTTATATATATATATTTTTATGAATATAATAAATAATATTTTATATATATATATATTTTTATGAATATAATAAATAATATTTTATATATATATATTTCTATGAATATAATAAATAGTATTTAAAAATTTTTTTTTTTCTCAGCTGCTATCTCAAATCTGAACTCTTTTCTAAATCTATTCAACAAGCGACTGCTGCTTTGGAAATTAATTCTGTTCGTTTTTCTCTGTTTTTATTTTATTATTTTAAATTCTTTCCTATGAGTTTATATGTTTCGTAGGTTTTTAAACTAAAGTTTTTTCTAATATATTTTTCTGGAATTTTTTCTTCTTCAGAATTCTTTAAAAGGTTATTATAGACGTGGTGTTGCTCGAATGAATTTTGGATTGTTAGAAAGTGCTTTGACAGATCTTAAAATTGCGGTGAAAATGGAACCAAAGAATGCTGATATTCGTCGAGATTATGCAACTGTAAGCATTTCAAGTGATGAAATTAAGAGGATGAAGAAGGGATTGTATGCGAGAGGAGAGATACGTTGAAATCATTGAATGAAATATAAAGAGTTTTTTTTATATAACGAATGGAATTTTATTTTGTGTGTTAAACTCTGCCTTGTCTTTTTTTTTCTCTCTATTTTTTATTTTATTGTTTAATATTCTTTTTTCTTTCTTATCCTTTCTCTCTAATTCTCTCCTTGCTCCTCTATCTATGCCTCTTTCCTCTCTCCACTACAATTCCTCTCTCTATTCTCTCTATTACGACGCCTCCTTCCCCCCTTTTTACTCTCTCTTCTACTACTCTCTCTATTCTCTGTATAACTACTCCTCTCGCCTCCTCCTTCTCTCCTTTTCTCACCTCCTCTTCTCTCCTTCCCCCCTCCTCCCAGAAATTCTTGACTTCTGGTTCAACGCAGAGTAGTTACGATGTTCAATAAAATTTTAATTTTTCATCACACACACTTTCTCTATGCAAACTTTTTGATGTTCTCTGTAATAAAAATTCTATAAAAAAAGAAAAATATTTCTTTTCCCTTTCATTTTTGGGTTTTATTATTTTTATATAGAAATATATTTATATTGAATTCTTTCTTTTCTGTATGAAAGTGTAAACAACGAATTGTAGAAGAAGCTGCTCGTGAGAAAGAACAATACACAGGAATGTTTGGAAAAATTGGTTTATATTCAGGTAAATAATGAAAAATAAAAATAAAAATTTCAAGGAAAAATATCTTTATTTTGTATAAACTTACTTTCTTTATGTATAGAATTGTATTTCTTTTTATACAATTTTTGTTAGACAAAGTAGGCAAACGAAATTTGGCAAAATTAAAGAAAGTTTTTTTGGATATTTCAATCGATGAGGCACCACGTAAGACAAAAAAATAATAATTGAGAGATGAGGAAGGAGAATTTTAAAATAGAATTTGAAAAAAAGTAAAATCCATTGGATATAATTGCAAGAAATAGAGAAACCTATATTCACATACATTTTAGAAATATAAAGAAATGAAGAGAAAAAAATAATTTTATTGCCCTTCCTTTTCAATTTTAAAATAAAATTATCTCAACTTTTATTTGGTTCTTCTTATTTATTTTTCAGCCCAACGTCTCGTTATAACTTTATATAATGATACTGTACCAAAAACTACTGATAATTTCAGAGCTCTTTGCACAGGTATAAAGGAGGAGGAGAGAATTGAGGGAGGAGAGAATTGAGGGAGTAGGAAGAGAAGGAGAGAATTGAGGGAGGAGGAAGAGCAGGAGGAGAGAATTGAGGGAGGAGGAAGAGAAGGAGAGAATTGAGGGAGGAGGAAGAGAAGGAGAGAATTGAGGGAGGAGAAGGAGAGAATTGAGGGAGGAGGAGAGAATTGAGCGAAGAGAGAATTGAGGGAGGAGAAGGAGAAAATTGAGGAAGGAGGGAGTAAGGAGAAGGAGGGAGGAAGGAGAAGGAGGGAGGGAGAGAATTGAGGGAGGAGGAAGAGAATTGAGGGAGGAGAAGAGAATTGAGGGGGGAGGAGAAGTAAATAGAAGGAGAAGTAACTCTAAACTATACCTCATTTTAATGGAGAGTGAATATATTTTTTTTAAAGTAGAAGTTGTAATTAATTGGATATTTGATTTTTTGAGTATTATATTTTTTTCTTTATGCATTTGATATATATTTTAAAAAATATTTTAAGGTGAAAGAGGCGTTGGAAAATTAGGAAAACCTCTCCATTATAAAGACAGCCCATTTCACCGTTTAATTCCTGGATTTATGATTCAAGTAAAGAAAAAAGTATTTATTTTATTAATAATTTATATTTAGTATAGAACTGTAGAATTTATATTTATTTTATTAATAACTTATATTTATTATATAAATGTAGGGTGGAGATTTTACAAATGAGAATGGAACAGGAGGAGAAAGCATTTATGGTCCTTCCTTTAATGGTTATAGCTTTTATGAAAAGAAGAAAAAAATTTTAAATTTAAATTAAAATATATAAAAAAATTAAAATAAAAATATATTAAAAAAATAAAAATTAAAATGTAAAAAAAACAAAGATGTATTAAAAAAATAAAAATTAAAATGTAAAAAAAACAAAGATGTATTAAAAAAACTAAAATTAAAATATATAAAAAAATAAAAATATATTAAAAAAATAAAAATTAAAATGTAAAAAAAACAAAGATGTATTAAAAAAACTAAAATTAAAATTCATTTTTTAATACTTTTTTTGTTTCCATTCCTTTTATTTATTTTTTTGTATTACAGATGAAAATTTTAAAGATAAACATACAAAACGAGGTTTATTAAGTATGGCCAATGCTGGAGGAAATACAAATTCTTCTCAATTTTTTATTACTTTCAATGAATGTTCCCATTTAGATGGGTAAGATGAAGAGGATAACTTTCCTGTTAAAGATTATAGATGGATAGAATAAAATAAAATATGTATGAAGGTGTCTGTGGTAAGTTTTTTTTACATTCTTGATAGAATGGTTTACACAAATTTAAATTTTGTACTTCTTCTATGTATATATTATTTCAGAAAGCATGTTGTTTTTGGTGAAATAACCGAAGGATTGGAGTTTTTAGATATTCTTGAAAGAATTGAAACAGCTGAACAAGATGTACCTCGAGTAGGTTTTTTATTTATAAGAAAGTTAAGAAATTCTATACAAAATTAAAAAGTATAATATATTTTTTTTTTTTTAAATAAAAAATTCACTGTGAAAAATAAAGATATGCATTATTTAAAAAAGGGAGATCTTTTTCTTTCTATATATATTTTTTCATTCTTCTTTCATTTCTTTATTTGTTTATCTTTTATTTCTTCTTCATCTCATTTATATAAAAATAAAAAAATGTATACACTTTTATCAATTTTTGGAGATATCCATTTAATTTTTTTTTTTTTTTTTTATGTGTGTAGAAATCCACTCGTATTGTAGAGTGTGGAGAACTTTGAAGAGAAGAATTCCAAAAAAAAAATTCACTTTTAAAAGAGAAGGCTGTACTGAAATTTGAAGAAAAAATTAAATATTTTTCATGCATTTTTTTTTTTTTTTTTTTTGGAATTGTTTGCTTTTTGTTTCAGTTTACATATTTTTAAATTATTTAATAAAAAATAATTTAAAAATAAAAATTTCTCTATGAATAATATACATGGCTGTATAAACTTAATGGCATCGATGGATATTCCTTTTTTTTTTCTTTTTTTTTCTTTTGAAGACGAGAGAATTCAATATCTTTTCTTTAAATTAAAGATTACTTTAATTCCTATATAAAAATAGTTTCTCATAAGACTATACATACATTTTCTTTTATATTGAAAGGTTTTTTATTTTTGCACAAGAAGAAATTTTCTCATTTTTATATAAAAAGTTTCTACAAGTTTAAAATGAAATGTATAAAACACACTACATTCGACTAATTAAAATTAAAAAAAAAAATTCCTACTTTTTATTTTTCCATAACATATCAAGAATCTGAAATATATCCATTTACTTCTTCATCTCCAAGAAATTAAAAAAAAAAAAATTCCATTTCTTTTTCATAATCCAAAGAGATGAGAAATGAAAAGAATGCATCACAAATTGTTTTTTTGGAATAAAAAATTTCCTTTGAGATGTAGAGAGAGAGAAATTTGAGAATGCAATGAAAAAGATTCTAAAAGAATGCACTGAAGGTGAAAAAATTGAGTACAAAAGAAACTCTTCTATGTTAAAACCACACACATCTCCACAGAGATAGCAGTATGAGAAAATTCCCATCAAAATAAAAAATCTTCAAATTAGGAAATACAATTCTCCACAGTTTGAAAGTACAATTTATTTTGAATTTATTTTTTCTTCTTCAAATGACAAGGAAAAACATAATTTTATGCCATAGACATCGTCGTCATTGGCTGAGGAAAAAATGCTTCAGCCGCATTCTCTTGCTTGGGTTGATATCCCCACTCTCGCATGGCACGTTTCTCCTCTAAGGATAGCTGAGAATAGAAATATGAAAAGAAAGAGAAAAAAAAAATTTTATATATGCAAAAAAATCCCAGAAAGGAAGAAATTTGAAGTAAAAACTGCCATCAAAACAGATATAGAAGAAGTATTTTATATAGAGAGTTATATAGAACGCTTCGAATGCACAGGTTTTAATTTTATTTTATAGAAATTCTATAGATCCAACTTCAAACTCCCACACAGCCGAGTTATTTCTCCAACCTTACCAAATCCTCTTCATAAAATAATTTCAAATTCAATGGCTTCGCCTGGGCTGCTCCCACAGTCGTGGAGGGTGGAAAGGCAGATATTCCCCTCGCCGTGGCTCCTCCCTGAGGCAAAAATGGCGATTCTAGAGGGAACATGCCACCCCCAGGAGGAGGACGACTGCCTGGAATCGCCATCTCCTCCGCTAAGGCGGCCACTGTGGCGCCTTGTGGGCCTACTGTGGTGGTGGGAACGAAGGAAGGGAGAGATGCTGGAGGAGGGCGAGGAGGAGGCGGTGGAGATATTCCAGGAGGTGCCAATCCTCCCACCGTCGGGATGGGAAGGCCACCGGTGAGAGCAGAAGAAAATTGCTGAGAAGGAAAAGAGAAGAGAAATTCTTGACATTTTCTATGAGAGAGAAGGGAGAGAGGAGAGGAGATAAGAAATGAAAAGTGAAGTGAGAAATGAAATGAAAAATGAAATGAAAAATGAAATGAAAAGTGAAATGAGAAATGAAATGAAAAATGAAATGAAAAATGAAATGAGAAATGAAATGAAAAATGAAATGAGAAATGAAATGAAAAATGAAATGAGAAATGAAATGAGAAATGAAATGAAAAATGAAATGAAAAATGACATGAAAAATGAAATGAAAAATGAAATGAAAAATGAAATGAAAAATGAAATAAAAAAGTAAAATAAGAAAGACCCATTAAAAAAGAGAATGCACTTTATTACAAAAACATCTATTAAACAAAAAAGATCCAAAATAACATGAATAAAAAACGACGGCAACTATTAAAAATAAAGATAAAATTTAAATCAACGCACACGTGTGGTGGTAGGAGGCGATCGAGTGGCGGTGGAGGCCATCATCGGTGAAGGAGAAATTTGTGGGCCATTTGAAAAGGCTGCTGAAGGACTTGAAGAAGTATTTGGGAATTGAACAGGTGGCATTTGAAAGGCTCCATTTGACATTCCCATCATCATAGACATAGGAGGAAAAGGCATATTAGGCATTCCTAAAAATAAAAAAAAGGAGGGGAACGAGAGGAAAAAAGGTATGGGAAATGAGGAAAAGGAGGGGGAGAGAAAGGGGGGGGAGAGAGAGTAGAGAGAGTAGAGAGAGGGGGGGCAGAGAAAGAGAGAGAGAGAGAAATAGAGAGAGAGAGAGAGTAGAGAGAGGGGGGGCAAAGAAAGAGAGAGAGAGTAGAGAGAGGGGGGGCAAAGAAAGTGAGAGAGAGTAGAGAGAGTAGAGAGAGGGGGGGGGCAAAGAAAGAGAGAGAGAGAGAGAGAGTAGAGAGAGGGGGGGGGCAGAGAAAGAGAGAGAGAGAAATAGAAATAGAGAGAGAAATAGAAATAGAGAGAAAAGAGAGGGAGAGAAATAGAAATAGAGAGAAATACAGAGAAAGAGAGAGAAAAATGGAAATAGAGAGAGAAATAGAGAAAAGAGAGGCCACCTACAAGGTGTATAAAAACCTCTAAAAAAATACGAGAAAAAAGATACAGGGAAATGGAAAGCAAGTAAAACTTTACAAGCGTCAAAACACAAACAGCACTTCTCAAATGGATAAAATCCAACAAAAGTTAAGAGTATGAGCAAATCCAAGAGAGTAAGATATAAAACAGGTCCACAGTTGGCCAATCCATGTATATACATGACGACACCTACTCTTAATCAATAGATTTGAAACCATCGGCGGGTTCTCCTCCTTCCCATTTCCCCAACCTCCCTCCTCTTCCATTCTACCTACACTACTTCTCCTATATACACTACTATCCTCATTGTCCACTCTCATGTGTCTATCCTCTCGTGTCACCTCTCATTGCCTCTTACCTGTGGGTAGCATTGGAAATGGCCGTTGAAGACCTTGAGGACTCTGTATGTATTTATCAAAAGAAGGAGCCATCGATACTTGAGCCCATTGGACCCGCTGTTTTTTCTTTGCATCTTTCAAACCACTGTTTTCTTTCAATTTTTCTTGTTTCTCTAATATTAATGACTGTGGAACACCATTCATCCCATGAATGATGACTCCAGGATCATCACGACCCGATAAAGCATTGGGTACTTTCGTACGTGTTTCTTTGTGGACCTAATAATAGAGGATAAAGAAGAGAGATGAGAAAAGTGGAGGAGGAGAGAAGAGAGATGAGAAAAGTGGAGGAAAGAAATACGATGAAAATATACAACTCAAAAGAGTGATAGAGTATAAAAGCAACAGGGAGTAGGAAAGAAGAAAAAAAAATGTATGAAAGTGAAAAAAAGGGATACAAAGAAAATGTGAAAAAAAAAAATAGACAAACACAAAATCCACACCAGAAACTTACAAACAGTCATTGAAGAGGAAGAATATAAATAAAGAAAATATAACTTAAATTCCTCCCATACACTTTGATTTATAAGACATAAAAGTACAGAATCATAGAGTAACAGTCTCGATGAAAAGAGAATCATATCTTTATACTTGCAAAAGATGCACCACCAAGCCCGTTGCTGTATCGAGTTTTCTGCTGCATTCTGAGCATTTGAAATGCTTCGCTTTTTGATGCTGAATCAAAATCTTATCTTCATCAAACTCTCTTTCACAGTAATAGCAAAAGGGTTTCAAATCAAGCCCTCGTCGCTTTTTCCGTCCCATTGCAACCTCAAAAGCGTTGGATTCTTCAATAAATCTAAACAAAATAGAGATAAATACGACAATCGTCTTGCAAGCGTACACCGGCATCCTAAATTCCATAAAATGAAAAGAAAAATAGCCTATGCACACTTTAAAGACGTTGGGGTCTCCAAATAATTAAGTGTAATAATTCCACTTGGTTAAATTCTGGCACAGAGTGTGGCATACATTCAATGAAAAATATTGTACGAGAGGATTTGCCCTTGTTTTAAACCTTCTTTCTTCTTAAAAGTATCTCTTTATCTCAAAATTGCCTCTCTTTCAATATAGGAATACAGGAAAGTATAGAACTACAAGAATGTATAGGGTTCATCACGCATAGGGTGATCCTAGAGTTATCGTGAGACTGCCTTAAAAACGAATCCTATCACACACACCATTCCTTCTAATTTCATCATAAATTGCAGTGTCTTAAGTCTGCTCTTTATGTAGTAAAAAACATTCACAAACAGATTTGTTTTCTCCTTTCTCCGTGCCTGTTGCTCCGTGGTTTCAATTTACGATGTCAGCACTTCCATACAAGAATGCAGTTCGCATTTATTTTTACAGCAATGTATACTACATATGAAGAATGGAAGGGTGGCAAGTTCTATAGGGAAAACATGTTTAAATTTTGAAATAGCCAGTGCCACTACAGCCTTAAGTATTTAATCTCTGCTCAAAAACTTTTAAAGACACACAAAATTGGAAGCTCTTGGTGTACGCACACAGCAAAAAATAGACGTAGAAAAATTTTCAAACTAGAAGTAGAAAGGCACTTTTCCGCAAGGATGGCAATTCATCGCTCTATACCAAACCTTTCAAATGATAGTACATGTGAGCAATCAGAGCATCGAAAAGTACAGAGTTGCCAAGAGAAGAATTTTCAAAAATAGAAGATGGTAATAAAATCATGTTATCATAAAACGAGGGTTGTGTGCATAGACTACAATGTGACAATCTTCACCGCTGTTTTTTTCCAGAAAATATTCAGTAAAAACTAGAGTAAAAGCGTACATTTTGAAGAGCAAGTCAACTACGACACTGAAGAGGTTGTGCTTTAATAACAAGTAGAAAAAATTATCCGCAAACCATTCATAAGCAATTCGTTATCTAGCACGCCTCAACGAGTGTATTTATCAGTCTACGCTCGTCCCGAACATGCCGAAGAAATTCTTCCATCTCGGTAAAACTACTATATTCCTTGAACTCAAAGCTTTCCCTTCCTTTTTAAACTACTCTGAAATAGAGTTGTAATCTTCTTTTGTCTCTTGCCAATAGAACTAAAAATACTTACTCAATTATATAAAAATTGCTAGCAGCGGGGATTTTGCCTTAAAAAATGCTGCTACATATTCCAAAAAGACGTTAAGGGAAGAAAAAGAAAGACAAAGAAACGTGGATAGTCACGCCTTCTTATATCACATACAGGAGAAAACCGTGGGTTAAGAAAGAATTGAACCCAAAAGTCAGAATTGTGAGGGAAAGGGAGTAGATTCACCGGAACAAGAAAAGGATTACCAATGAGAACGAAAAAGTTTCTTCCCTTACCATTTTTTCAGGATAATACTCAAGCTTTGCTAACTTTCCATGGAAAGAGAAAAGTTACCAAGCTATTGAACGACGGTTTAATAATACAGTGGAATGCTTCTACGAACCAAGAATTAAGAGGAATTTGCTAGAATTGAAATAAGATCGCCGAAGCACGCGCTTTTTTTCTTCACTGTAGCCTTGCAACACTATAGTTTTTGTTTCCCTAACTTGCGACATGTTTCTCCTGCTTTTGCTTTAATACTTCTGCTTCATTTTTATTCAAAATTGTTCTGATAAGAATTGTCGATTTTGCATACCCTGGTGTAGGAGTTGTCAGATTCACTTTGTAAATTACGGCTTTCTTAGAGCAAGAAAATTTCAGCAGGGCATGTAACCTTGCTCAGAAACCATTTCACATTTCCCATTCAGCTGTTACGTTACGTGCTTTCAGTCTTGTATTGGACGAATTTTTCTGAGTTTGAAGCAAAAAGTTGTAAGTGTATAATGATGAGCACTTATCATTCAATCAGTTCCTTCTTTTAAATTTCCTGGTGTTTCATTCGAAATAGTAGAAGCATTGTAGTTTTGTTGCCATTGCAATACCATAGTAATATCTGTTTCTCATACCTTTTATAAGATATGCATGTGCTCATAGTCTGTGTGAGGAAATATGGAGGTTATCAAATTATAAAAAAAATTCAGCGTAGCATCACAGCATAACTTCCTAAAGTTTAAATTTTAAATTATCATTATTTTACCGAAAAGATTGATACCTTCGCACATTCATAAATTTCTCACATTTGCTCTTTAATACATGTCTGTATTTTAGAACAAAAAGATTTGGAAGGTTTTATCATTTTCTGGCAAGCATGAAGAAAATACCGTTTGGAAATGGAGTTTTTATGCTGCATTCATTGTACCACAAAAATTCGAACTAATTCTGTAACAGTGGTATCGCGACACAAATTCGTGTATGCAATCACCGGATACTCAGACCGGGTAAAGTATTCAATAACTTACCGTAGGGAAAAAAAATTAGCTTTGGATCATACCCATGAATAAAACAGAGCTAGCTAACACTGGAGTTTATTCTTTCGAGCTCCTGTGAAAGATTTCTGTTACATTTATACCTGTCATAATTTAATTGGGATGATTGATTTAGCAAAGAGTTTTGTTTCACAGATTAATAGTTTCGATTATCTACAAGATCACTGATGTTACAGCTTTGTTTCTAATACAGCCAATCGGCTTAGATTCCCTTCGCTGCTCGAGATTATGTTTTGCTACAACTATGCTAGATTCATTAATGTAATTTGATTGTGATTTGGAAAATATAGGTAACAGAAAGCAGCGCACATATTTTCTTCCCAAATAGCAATGGGATCCAGGTGGAATTCCCTTTAAAATATGACTCCACTTTCAAACAAAAGTAAGGCTCAAAACTCCATATTGAAGTACTCTGTCGCCGTCAGATTTAATAAAAATTGCTATTATTAGGAGATATATTCATTTAACACAAAAAAACTACTTCTAGCTTAAAGCACTTGAAATGAAAGTGTAGCTGAGTGTGTACTATTGATTAAAGTTCCGTCATTTACCAAAACAACAGATATTTTGGTTCAAATTTGGTTTGGTGATATATCATAGGTTATAAACACTCATTCAGGCGCAAGGTACTAGACTTTACTTTTTAATTATTTACTCATTTGATGCCTATATATGTTCATTTTGTGACATCGTTATACGAAATCTCTTGGCTCGTTATTTCCATGCTTTAGGGAAGAGGCTTTTCGCAAACTTAAATAGCTACGGCTGCTTCTTTGTTGCATATTTGCATAGCACTAACAAGAAAGAAGCAATGAAGAAATTTTTGATCACAAAATACTGTTCGCTATGCTATTACATTAAATGTGCACGTGTGAATATTCTATTTGAATAAGAAGTAGTAAGGCTATGTGCTTTCTGAAGCACAACTATTGTAATCCCTGAATATGAAAAGCTACTTCGAAATGATATCTATCACATAAAAGAAAATTAGAGCGCATTCATTTAAAAATAATAATATCTCTGGTACAATTATACAATAGAAAAGGCAGCCCCAGATATGAAACAATTTTTAATGTTTTTTATCTCCTTTGGAAAATATAAAGTTTACTTTTATTCAGCTTACTCAAATGTTTGTTTGCTCAGATTTTGATTAGCTTGTCAAAATCTGCTAACTATCCTTTTTAATCAATTGTTATAACCACATCTTTCTCAGGAAAAGGTTCCCATCTTTTGTGAAGTAGAAAAGATGCAACTTGAAATAAATTACTTGAAAAACTGCAACAATGGAATTTTGCTGCTAGTATAGACCATTTCATTGCTTAAGGTAATTCATCTCACCTCCCATGTCTAACACGATTTTGAGCTTCACAAGGTATGATTTTGGACGAATTTGGAAATAGCTTTGTTGTTCATTTTTACTTGCATAGAATATTTTTCATAAATTTAGTAAGAAGTAAGCTTGATATCTAAGTATGGCTGAAATGGATATTGAAAACATTTATCCCAAAATTACTTTTTATGAAACATGTAGTTGGTATTAAACAGAAACGATTAAAAAGCCAATCTCACAAAAGCAATATTTTTTTATTTTGGAATAATTTCTTTTTTCTTTTATTTTGTTGACAACTGTCTTTTAGGTTCATAGTAGTAATTTGTGCAAAAATTTTCAGGCTTAACATTTTCGCAGCAATTCCAAAAAAGAACAGTATAGAAACCTAAATTTCGCTAAGCCACTCACTAAAATAAAAACATAATTCCAACGCAAAAATTCATACCTAGCGCAACTCAATCGCAATTTTTTTCAAAATAGAAGCCGAATGTTTGAGCAATTCCCTCATTCCGTTATTTCTCTTTTATTTCATGTAAATATTATTCTATTTCTAGCAGATTAACTTATTTGTTCCATTTTTTGATACTTTTCCTTAACGACATCGTTGAAACGATAGTTAGATCTGTGATTAAATGCCCCCTACTTTATTTTGAGGTAGGATCACTCTCGGTTTACATACAGCTTTGCCGTGTAATGACCTGGAGAAGCGTGACCGCTGGAACATTGATATTTGTGAAAGTTGCAGCAAAGCCGTGCTGAAATGAGTAATCGATTTCTTAAATTTACAATTACAGGAAAATGGGTGGCATTTCAGATCAAGTGTCAAGTGTAACCGTTTTTAAAAGGTTTTTCTGCAAATGCAATTAGTCCAACACATTATTTGTTACAGTAGTACAAGGCAAAATGATATCTCTACCAACTAGAGTCTTCATAGTAAGAAGGAAATGATCCAGTTGTTAATGCAACGCCATTATTTTTGAAATGTAAATGATTGATGCTTCTCTCCAATTTTTCAGTGGAATATTCAGCAAATAATCAGTATCTATAACTTCATGTGTTCACATTTTAATCCGCTTCCCTATTTTTCCCAGTGCCTCAAGTCTGAAACCAGTTATACATGTAACAAAGAAGAAGTAGATAATTCTATGCACAATTCCGTGCAGCGTTCAATGAAGTAATATAATTTGAGCTTCTATGGAAGATGGCAGCTCGTCAAACCATCTCCGCACTGCCTGTAGAGGCGAAAGTCCAAAAGGTCTGGACATTGTTGATCCGAACGGCTAAAGGATTGGAAGCATCCCTTCACAAAGAATTGATGGGGTTTTCTCTTCCTGGTGTAATTAAATTTCCATCCCTTCGATCGGGTTATGTTGAAATTCAACAAGCTCGAGCAGAAACAATGTGGCTTGTCGCACTTCAGAGGTTAGCTTCCCTTCCTCCCGCTCAACTCAAGGTTGACGCTTTGTACATCTTGTATAGTTACATAGCTTAAGAAACACAGTTTCAAATGGCTTCTCTTTGAAACTATTTTTATTCATTCTATAAACAAGCCCCGTAGGCCCAATTTTGATTTCTACGTTTCTCCAGCAGCATACACCACTCATGCTCGGAATTTTTTTATCCCCGTATTTCACTGTACATACACACCTGTTCATTTCGCTTAGCCGTAGATCGGAAGATAATTCACCTATTTCTGATATCCTGCTAAGAGATTCATGTAATTTTTCGCACATTAAGCCTGCTTTCTACCGCACTCTTTCCAAGAATAAACAAAAATCGAGTTTCTTTCATTTGTATAAAAAGCGCGTCACGCTTTATCATTAAAACGTGTGACTTAGATTTTTCACTTCCACAAAAATTATCAGAATGTATTATCTACGGTGTAATTACACATGCTACCTACAATTTTTCTGGTGCGTCAAAACCTCGCTAAATTAATAATATTTTTTATCCGCTCTAGAGCATTCCTCCCTGGAGGCTCTACGTAGGAAAGAACCGCAAAAAGGTAGTGCAAGAAGAGTTGCAGACGGCATCCATGTAAAAAGTAAATGTAAACTAACTCTTTTTGAGTGGTAGATATAGCCATCGCAATCAACCGTACATTTTTGCTTAAAGAATGGGTTAGCATGGCACTCTATGCAAAAATGCAAGCATTAAAAAACACGCTTAGTGTATTCCTTGAAAGCATAATTTTCATCCCTTCGTATCTGCATATATTTCTTATGTATCATAAATATGCATTAAAATATTTTGTTCAATTATTCAATGTATAACTTATTTCCTATCATTTCTGATGTAATTCCTTAAAGGATGAGGGATCGACACTTCGGCCTTTTATAAAGCAACCTTTTCTTTCTTTACTGACATTTTTATGTTCTACTTGGTAACTATTCTTTCATAAATTAAAAAAATTGGTAACTGCGTTCTTTCCATGTGGATTTACATGTTTTCTTGTCTACAGCCGCATTGCTGAAAATGTCTACATCCGCATGGGAGATTCATTCTTTGCAAAGTACATGGCTAGTGTTTGTTCTTATTACTGCCTCTAAAATTCTGATTTATAATGACTTTTCTGTATCAAAAAAATGTAGTTTTTTGTATGTACATAATTGCTTTGCTATTCAAGGGATATCTTTTGTATTTCCAGCTTACTACTATATTTTCCTTGATTGTTATCTTCTGAATACAGGACCGAGAAAAACCTTGTACAGTATATTGAGACGCTTCCATGGTAGCAACATTGCCTTGTGATACTATTTTTTGTTTGTTTTTTGCTTTGATATCATCTCTTTTATTAACTGTAAAGGAAATTTGATTGTTGTTTCTATTCCAATCTTCATTTAAGTCTCTATACTCTTCAGTGTTCATTCATCTTCTTGTCAAATCGTTTATACTATTCTTTACGCATGTTTCTCTCAGCCTCTTGTATAGAATCTACATAGCCTTTCAGCTCTATTTTTAAAATTATTATATTGGAATAAGTAGAATTTCTTGTATAAAAATTAATTGCGTTTATCATTTTTTTTCTTTAACAATTCGTTTTTTTGTTTTATTATAGGGATGCTGTGATTCCATTTGCTGCCATGATGGAAGCACCTTCTCCTATTCAAGTATTTCTTAAAATTGTGTAATACTATCTTAAATTCTTTGATACTACATTTTTAAGGAGCATTTTTATTGGTCAAGAGGCAGTATTCTAAGTATTTTTATTGCTGCAATAGATTTTCTTTTCCAAGATAATAATTATATATATTTTTTACAGTCCAAGTGAATAAATCTGCTCTTTATTTTTTTCTCCTTATTTTCTCCCTCTTCTTCTCTCTTTCTCCCTCTGCATGTCTATGGGCTCGTGTTTCTGTTTTTTTCTCCTATCTATCTTTGCTAGGATATTATTTTTAAAAGAGGGCATGTTTACTAAATGTATAATAAAATAAAAAATTTTCATTGAAAGGATAAACAATCTACAGTCCATGCTTAATTTTAAAAACTATTTTCCTGAGAAAACTCGTAATTTTGTGTGGAATATGTATTTTTTTAATCTTTATTCTCTCTTCCTATTCTATATCATTGGATATATTCTCTGTAGTTCTACTATGGATAGAATTCTTTTTGTATTTCGTTTTCTATGTACATTTTTTTTTCTTTTCAAGATTTCAATTGAGAATTCGCAGCTTGCCTCTGAAAAATTAATCCGCAAGCGTCTGCTTGAAGCCATTGATGAAAAACGGATGCAAACTCTCCATGAAAAAGGAGATACTTTATTAGATATCTATCAACGACGAGGAAGTTGGTTTTAAATAGAAAAAATGCAAAGAAAGAGTAAAGAAATTTCTATACAAAGTTTGAATTTTATATACCTTGTTGTAAATGTATTCAAAAGTCTATTCCTATTATTTTTTGTATATCTTTATGCATTCAAAATTCCTATTATTTTTTGTATATCTCTATGCATTCAAAATTCCTAATATTTTTTATATATCTCTATGCATTCAAAAGTCTATCCACTCTACTTACAATGTTCTATATTTTATAATGGAAAGATATAGAAAACGTGTGGTAAAAACCCTTCTTCTTCTCCTTTATCCGTACTATTTTTTAGATACTTTCAATGTGGATCAAAAATATCAAAATTTGATCCTACAATTGTTTAAAAAACAAACTTCTTCTGTTCGTACTACTTTCTTTTTCATTTTTTAAGATTTATAATTTCTTTCTCTTTCATTGAGTATAAATAGTTTGAATTTTATGTTTACTTTAAATAGTTTCTCCCAAAATTCCTCCCATGCGTGTGTTGTACCACAGAAATATTCTGCAAGTAAATATTTTAATTTTTGTAATAACATCCAACGACTCGGTTTTTTATGGAGAAAATGTTATGAGAGTAGAAAAAAAATGTGAAGATTTAAGATAGAAAATACAAGGCAATTTTTAATTTTGAAATAATAATTCTACACATTTCTATGCTGTATTTCTTACGTTTTCTTTTTCAAATTTTTAAAGGGTATAGAGTAGGAATATTTAAAAGGGAGAAACTATTTGGATTTTCTTTCTATTTTTAACTTTTTTGTTGGTTTTTTAAACATTGCAGTGTAATTTTTATAAAAAGTTTTAAAATACCTTCATTTTGATAAATTTTAAAATAATTTTTTTTATATACTCTTTAAAATGGAGTTTTTTCTCTTTCTTCTTTTTCAGTATTTTACAATTTTTTTTCTTCAAATAGAAAATTATCATTTTTTCTTCTGATAGATTCTTATTGATGCCACAAGCCCTCATTCCACACGTTATTGGAGAGATTCTTCTCTTCTCTCTTCTCCACGTATCGCAGAGACTGCTTTAGCAGCTAGTATAAATAGAATTATGAGTAGTTTTCCAGAGTTTCTGAAGACATCTTCTTCACGAGAAGAGTAAGTATGAAAAAATAAAAATTTTCATTTTTTTGAGATGATAAAGACGTTGAAATAGAAAGCAGAGGGAGGGTTGGTTTATAGAAAGGCTACAGAAGACGAAGGGAGAGAAAATGTGCTATTTCTGTGGTTTTTCATGCTGGAGAATGAAGAGATTTCATTTTTATTTTGTAGTATACGATGTAGTGCGTGTTTTCTCCTTTCCTTTTGTAAAAAATAGAATTTCTTATATAAATTTGTTTTTAATGCTTCTTCTTTACAGCTTTCTTTATTTTTGGGATCCTTTTTGTACGGATGGGTGTCTCTTATTGGAGGCTCTCACATTTTTTTTTGGTAATACAGTTGATGTATAGACACATTTTGATGTTCAAACAATTGTTAACTGTTGTAAACCTACGAGAGGGAGTGGAGTGTGGTGTTTAAGTTGAGTGTGGGGTTTAGAGTATGGAAATTTGATGAGAGGGAGTGGAGTGTGGGATTTGAAAGGGCCAAAATGAAATAAAGATAAAACAAAAAATGAGAAGAAACAAAATAACTTGTTCTTAGGTATAAAATGTAAAGATATACTGTGTAAGATCATTAAAGTGAGACAGATTCCAATTTAAGTTTTTAATCACAAAAATAATATGAGGGAGGACAGCAAGATCGAAATATGGGGAAATTTTTAACACGGTTATCCTCTAGATGATTTCTATTCTCTCCAACTACTTTGAAAGGCTGCATGTATACAAAGAGATTGGAATAACAATAAAAATTGATACACTGTGTGCATACATTTGATCTCTTCAATTTCAAAATAGTATTTATTCATTTATTTTATAAGCTTCTCATCTTTTTTGATGCAGTTTCTGCTTTGTTATCTTTTTGAAGATTTCCTTGTCTTTGCTTAGGGAATCCGTTTAAGTAGAAATTTTATTTGTTATTTTTGATTGATGTTTATCTATTTTTTCTTTGGTATTTCCTTCTATAACGAGTTCTCTCTAGTTTCTTCTCTATTTATTTCTTTAACTATTTTATTTTCACATTCTTTCCTCCTCTAACTATTTCTCTAGAGGATGTGAGGCTTATTAAATTTGTTTCTTCTTTGTTTCATTTGCATGGCTTGTCATACGTTTATAGTCTTCTCATATTTATTTATATATTAGGAATTCCTCCAGGATCTCCTCGACTTCCTTATCCTTTTTATAATGTATGTATAAAATGTATAGTTTTTACTCAAGCTAACCAAAGAATCTTTGTTTTTTTCTATTATTTCTCCAAATTCGTTTTATTTCCCCTTATTTATGATGCATTTTGTAGTTTTATGCTCAAAAAAGAGTATATGTTTGTATTTTCTCAGTTTCCTCTTCATTCTCCTTCTTTATTTGCTTCTGTTTTGGATTCTTTGGATATCACGTACGCTTTATTTTTCTATAAAACTACGTATGTATACAGAAAGCCTTGTATATGCTGGAAATATTTTTATTTTATTACATAAGATAGTGATATATAGAAGAAAGGAGGAGGATAGAGGTGCGTTGAATTAGAGAGGAGGAGAGGATGAAATATCAAAGTTAACACATGGAAATAAATTTCATGTAGAAATATTTTCTGCAATGCAATTTCAAATATTTTTCAAAGGATTACAAAAATATTTCGTTTTTTATGAAATACAGACCGTATGATATGGCCAAGAAGGTCAGCTTCATTGGAACAACGCATAGAAATGAGGATACAGAGGTAAAATGAGAGAATAAATTAAAATATATTTTATTTTTCTTCATCAGCAGTAGTAAGAGAGAGTGGTAGATTTTTATATATTTTATTCTATTTAAAATAGAAAAGAGAGTGGATTTTTTTTTATAAATCTCTTTAAATTTACGTTTTTGTCTCTTTTATTCTATAATATATTCATTTAGATGTGTAAAATGGCTTGGAATACATTTTTAGAAAGGCGTCCTTTGAAACATATTTCTGGTGAGTGAAATTTCTTTTGTTTGTCAATGAAACAGAGAAATTGAAGTGTGGGATATAAATTGCATAGAAAAATGGAGTTTTATATGCAATTTTTTTTTTTAATCTTTATAATTTGAATTTTTGTTTTATTTTGTTATCTTTCTTCTTATTTCTTAGTTATTGAAGTTTTTTTTTTTCCAGACGCGACGCTCCTATCTCAACTATTCGCCGCTCTTCACTTTCATCAATCTTCACCGGAAGATGTTTGGGTAGAAGAAAACTCGAGTTTTTCTTTATAATTTATTTTTTATTAGAAGAGAGATGTATTATTAATTAGAAGTTTGATTAGTTATCTTCTCTTTATCCTTTTTTTTTTGGAGAATTTTATATATTTTTTTTTATATATAAAACTTTTATTTACTCTCTCTCTGTTTATCGATCTCCTAGTATAGAGTACATATTCTCTTCTTTTTTTTTTTTCTTTATTATCTCTCTTATATAGTATATTCTATATATATATATATATTAAATTCTCAACAGAAATTCCTTCCTTCTATCCAAGAGAAACAATGTATTCTCCTTACACAGACACCTTCTCCACATTCAAATTCAATGGAAATGTATACATTTTGTAAATCTTTGGATTCTCTTATTTCCAATGGAAATAAATGGAAAGCTGTATATATTCTTTCATGTAGGAAGAAAATGAATGTTATATAGAAAAAAAAATATATATATATAAATTCTTTCCCTTTTTTTTTTATTTATTGATAATGTTGTTGTAGGTATAGAAATACAGTTTTATAGAAAATAAAAGAAAATTAATTAATAATAAATAAATAAAATTTCCAAATTTCTTTTAACTATACTTCTTCTTTCTTTTCTTTTCAGCACGTCCTCATTTTAAAGAATATTCAAAATTTCAGTGGCTCTCTCTTCTTCGATTTCATAACAAAGCTACACCTGTGGAATTATTACGATGGATAGAAGAAGAGAAGATATCCTAAAAAAATAGAAAAAATAGAAAGATATATATGTAGGACGATTAGTTGGGCAAATTTTTTTTTTCAAATTGAAAATTATTTGAAATTGTGTGTTTTTCAAAAGAATATATATATATTTTTTTTTTTTTTTGGTAAGAGATATCCATTGAAGATTACAATATATAAAAGATGTTTTTGAAAATTAATTTATTAATTTTTTTTTATATATAATAAAAATCTCTACAAAAGAAATACTTTAAACTTAATAAAAAGAAGGCAAGAAAGAAGAGAATTCATATACTGTTTCTGGAAATCTTCCAATGTGTGTGAAGATTTAAAGAAAAAATAAAAAGAATTTTACAGTATTTTATATATAGAAAGATAAGTTTATTCTATATTTTAATTAAGGGCTGGAGAGAAAATTTTTTTTTTAATGTTTTTACATGAGGACACATCCCAAAAAAAAAATTCTTTTTATTTTTTTATATTTTTGCTTGAAAAATTCTTTTTAATATGGTATTTTTTTATTTATAATAATATAAATAAAAAAAATCGAGAAATAATCCACACTTCTTTATTCATCATAAACTATAATTATATGATATTAAGTTTTTTTTTTTAATAAAAATGTTTTTAATGAAAGATATTCAAAAAAAAATAATACCAAGAAGAGTTACTATTTTAATTCCTTCACAATTTTATTAAAAAAAAGATTTTCATAGTTTGTTATAAAAACTTTTTGAAAAAGAGTACAAAAAAGTAGTTTGTTTTTGTTTTTTCTATTTAAAAAAAAATAAAAATAAATAATAATAATTTAAAAAACCAAAGAAAATTCAAAAAGTAAAGGAAAATCTCTTATTATTTTTTTTTAATAGAAAAAAAATTAATAAAAAATAGATATGATTAGAGAGTGTCTGTGTTTGTATTCTTATAAATTTATCTTTTAAAACATTTCTCTATTTAAAAAAAAAAAAGAAAATAAAAAGAGCAAATATCTCTTTTTTTTTTCCTCCTCTCACTCTAAAAAATTATCTTTTTTTTTTTTTCCTTCTCTTCATCGTATCATTGGAGGACGTGTAAATCGCATTTGTTGAATGCCAGTAGATATACGAGGACGTGTAGGAGGAAAAACATTCCAAAAACGAAGAGTTTCATCTCCTGCTCCAGTAACAATAGTTTGTCCATTAGGAGAGATAGCCAAATATAACACACGATATGTATGGCCAGCCAACGTAGAGATTTTCTGCATACTGGGATATTTCCACACAATAATAGAATTCAAAGAATAGCCATGCGTACTCACAAGTTCATTTGCAGTTTTGGACCAAGCAATGTTACACACTTGTGATCCAGTATCCACATGATGTAATGCTTGACCACTGTAGAATAAAAAATTTCCTTTTCGTTTTATTCCAATAGACTAGGAAAGCTTTCAATATCTCCTTTTTACTTGTTTTGCTTTAAAAGTCTTATAAATCCTATTTTTATCCTATTTTTGTTCTCATTTCTTTCTATCCTCTCGTATCTTCTCTCGTATCCTCTTCTCTCGTATCCTCTCTCTCTCTCCCTCCACACTCTCTCCCTCCACACTCTCTCTCTCCACTCTCTCTCTCTCTCTCCACACTCTCTCTCTCTCTCCACTCTCTCTCTCTCTCTCCACACTCTCTCTCTCTCTCCACTCTCTCTCTCTCTCTCCACACTCTCACCTCAGTGTATTCCAAAAACGAATACATCGATCCGCCGTCCCTCCACCTGAGGCCAGAAGGCCATTTTGATGAGGACTCCAAGCTAATGCTTTGACAGCAGCTTTATGATCTGTGAATTGTTTAACAGGTTTTGAAATTCCTTGCTCCCAAATTAATAAACGATTATCATTTCCTCCACTACCCAATTGCCTTTCATTGGGAGCCCATCGAAGGCCACAAACTTCTTGATGATGGCCTTCCCAGAGAGTATAGCAATAACTTTTCTATTTAAAAAAATATAAAAAATAAAGAAACAATGGTTTAGAAAAAAAGTATACGATTAAAAATAAATATAAAAAAATAAAAATTACAACAAAATTACTGAGAAAGCTTCCATAAAACAAAGAATGCTTTATAAAAAAAAAATTTCCCCTTTATATTAATATTTTATTTTTTTTAAAAAAATCTCTGCCTACCTCTCGTAAATCTCTGTTCATAATTTTTTGATCTCTACTTCCAGTAGTTAAAATATTGCCATTCCAAGCCATAGTTCCAACACGTTGTTTATGGCCTGTAAGTTTACTCAATCTTTGTATACTGGATGTATCCCAAATCTCCACACCGCCTGTTCGAAATCCAACAGCCAAATGTGTCCCAGTAGGACTCCATGAAACACTCGTCACATGCTCCTTTGTATAGCAAAATAAGATGAAAAAGAGAGAACAGTAGAAAGGAAGGATTGTAAGATAGAGAAAGTGGTTATAAATTGGGATATATGAAAAATAAGAAAAGGAAGATAAAATAAAGAGTCTAAAGAGAGAGAGAGTGGATAGGATGAAGACTAAAGAGAAAACCACAACTTCTAAAGGAAATATAGCATTTCCATTAAATATAATGAGAAGAAGAATAGAGGTGTATCTAGAAAATTCTGTAAGAGTTTGTTTTTTGTTTCATTTAAATTTTTATTACATATACATTCTTGTCTACCATATCTCCAACACCACTATTTGAAACTTCAAAGAGATTTGTAATTTTGCTTGTACAAGCACTCCACAAATAGACGGCAGCACCTAATCCCACAGCTAATATATCTGTATTAGACCAATCCACTAAATTCAAATAGAAATCATCCATCAAATCTGGAGCATCTAACACTTTGAAGGGAGTTTTGGGAATCTTTCGTGCGATTTGTCCAGAAGAAATAGAGGCATTGGGGAGATTCAAAGAAATGGGAGAGGCACAATAAGGATCTTGTATAACACCTTCATCTTCAAATCCATGAGAAAATTCTATTCAAAAAAATAGTATTAGAGAAGGAGAGAGGGTGGGTGGGTCAGGGAGGATACTCCAAGAAACGAATAAAAGAAGATGAACTAAAAGTATGGAAAAAGTGAGAGAGAGAAATGCAGCTATGTCTTGAAAAAAAGAGAGAGTAAATTTTTTAAATGAATTGTGTAGATAATGATAGCAAATAGACTGAAAGGTAAACATAAAATTACCTTTAAACTCTACCCCCTCTATTTTTTCTGATTCCTCCCTTCTCTCCTAGTCACTCTCTTTTTCTCTCTCTATCTCTTCCCTCACCTACCCTCTTTCTCCCTATCTCTTCCCTCCCCCCCCTCTCTTTCCCTATCTCTTCCCTCACCCCCCCTCTCTCCCTATCTCTTCCCTCACCCCTGCTCTCTTTCCCTATCTCTTCCCTCACCCCCCCTCTCTTTCCCTATCTCTTCCCTCACCCCCCCTCTCCCTACCTGAGAATTTCAAAACACTATTATTGCGCATACGATTGCTTTCTTCTAAAACAGAAGAAGGAACATAACCATCCCAGCGGAGATGAAAAGGTAAACTTCGGCTGAAGGAAGGATTACGTTTTTTCCACCCATGATCAATCATCTTGGGTTGGACAAATGTCCCCTCTGAAATATGTTCATAGTCTGAAGAAGATGGAATTTTGTGATTTTCCAATCCTGTCTCCAGAAGAAGGTTATATAATTCTGCTGCTTCTGTCTCAGAAGAATGAGGTTTGATCTGTTGACGAGTGGATTGCAGTTGAGAGGAGCGCCCTTCAGTGGATGGATCATCAATTCCTTCCCCAGACCCCTCTGAACTGCGGAAGAATGTACCAGCAGAGCGAGAATGGGCTGAAGGTATAAAACGATCGATTTCCTCTTCTTGAAAAAAGGAAGCATTAAACTGTGAGTGATATTCCACCGAGGACATAGTCACAACAAAGAGAGAAGGAATTCAAAAACAGATCCCTGACCCAATCACGATGTCTGTAAGAGTAAAAAGGAGTGATGCTGAGAAGCAGAGATATACACTGAAAAAGAGGAAAGAAATACAGTGGAGACTGTACAACAGAGGGGTACTACGCAGCTGCAGCGTAATAGAATTACAGGAAAACAAAAAAGAATAGGATGAAACTACCACGATACAACAAAAGGAAACAAAGCAAATGGGAAGTAAATCTAAAACGGAAGAGTAGAATAATACTACAAAGACATTCATGCATTAAAAAACATCATTACATTTAAAAAATACTACCTAGTAGATTGAAGAAATAAAAAACAGGAAGGTGCATCTCAAAATGAGAAAAACAATAGCGCTACACTCTATCTTTTAAAAAATTGACAAGCAAAGGAGAAAAACACTTTTGTTCTATAAAATAAACTTACAGCAAAGAAATATTAAACAATGCATTTACACTAAGCAATTGCATTACAATGTTTGGTACCATTTTTATTGCTTGGCCATTATTGATACACTCTATTTTTACTTTTTCTGGCTATAAACACGAGTTCATCAAAGCACAGCAAGAATCACCCCGCCAATAAGAATAATCGATCAAAAAATAGCAAAAATAAGCCAACATTTCCCAATTTTTTGAACGCTTTATTAACGAATTTTTACGAGGAGGACTGCGATATACTTATACTTCCTTTAATGCATTTCATCAAGGTATTTCCAAATTGGAATATAGAGCAAAGTGTTCGATAGAACTGCTGCTGATCTCGTGCATGATTTGAAATGGTAAGATTATACGAAGAGCTAGTCTGAACATTTAGAGCAAAGTACAATGGTCGACTGAATTGTGAAAAGAACAGTGTGACCCTTTTGAAACCAGACAAAAATTCTCCAAAAGTATCCACAAAAATATCAAGCGAGTTTTGTCAGTGTAAACAAAAAAAATGCGCAGAGAGATAACTCTGAAAGAATGCGCCTTCGATGTGAAAACTAACTGGCTTCTAGAGTGTAACTAAAAAATTTTATATCAGGCAAAGATTAAGCGATACATCAAATGAATTTTACAAAGCAGTCAACTATTGCGATTAATACAAATCTTTTAAGCGCCGCTTAATCGTAGCCATGAAGGGGTTAGTATATTTTATATTCAAATGGATCCATCGATACCTCACCTACTGAGTAAAATGTTATCAGTAAAAATCAACACCCCTTGATAATTGCGATACATGGCAATATCGCACCTATGCCAACATAAATTGCGACGAACACATCATGTAAGCAAAAGGAGATAGAACCGCTTTTACAAAAATGAAAGAGTGGACAAGTAAAATAGAGCGAAAAGTATATTCAGTTTTGCCGTAAAAACAAAAACAGTGGCAGCAGTAGAAAAATGTTGAAGTGCGAAAACTTTCGACTTCGCTGTACCCCCGTCAATGTCACTCACGATCGTTTAGGGCGAGGAGGACCGTGCCTCAACTAGAATGAAATATTTGTAGATCTTCGAAGAAAACTTACAAGGTAGGAATTATGTTTGGCATTACCTCTTGAAGAAAGTAATGCTATAGTTTAATTGGACTACGCACGGGAAATAAGGCTTCTCCACGGCAATATTAATTTACTAGTAATGAATGCGGAGAAATGGAATCATTCGAAATGCAGAAAAAATTAAAAATGAAACTCATCCAACATGTTATGTACTAGGTAAAGAATATTTGGAAAATAATCTATAGAATTAAGTGTATCGATTTATTACATACCGAGATGACGGTGGTGGCCTTTAGAATTTCAAGATTAGAAGGAAAATCAGACAAAATTCCTGGCTGAGAAATTGACAAGTAGACGGAAGGTTTCGCCATTCACCGCAAATTTCATACAAAAATGCTTAACAAAATATAATTACTATAAATTAATGTTCGTTTTGTATGATAAAAAAAAGAAATTCCATTCCTGCTATATATTTTATTTGTGATCACGTATACCAGCTATCGATATAAACCCTTCTACTGTCCATTACAAAAATTTTGGCCGTAAAATTTGTATTATTTGAGCAACAGAATTGTAATTCGCATCAGATATGAATTATTCGCAAATTATATGATTCTTTGCGGATCATTTTTAAAGACATCGGTATCAGCAAAAATACAAGATGAGTCATTGAAAAATAAGTTGTCTTTCCCTTTTTCTTTATACCATTTCTTTTTGCCGAATATTTCCAAGTTTCCCCGGCAATTCATTTGCAACGGGCACCACCCTGTTAGTAACACAACGCCGTAGATATCGGCACTAATTTTGCTTAGTAGTTCATGCCTCAATTGCTCTTTGAGAATGTATGGGCTGTTACCACCAGCCGGTTGATACTTATGCACGAATGAAAGAATTTTCCTTTCTAATATATACGCACGAAAATAATCAAGCCCCCTTTTTCTCATCATCGAAATAAATAATTACACCTTGCGAGAATAATTGCGATCCAAAATGCGTTGGTAGGGTGCAGAATTGGAAAAAATTTCAGAATTTACCCGGCGATGGAATGATAATTAAAATCCCCAATTAGAAATATTTTTTGTTTTATGACTTATTCAATGCGTTGAGCTGGTCTTTAATGAAGAAAATTTATCAGCAATAATGCAAACAAACTCGAATGCATGATTTTGCACGATTCAAAGCTGATTTAAAGTAACAATTTTGCATCTCCTTCCACAATTCTTTGTCTTTAGGTGCAATAAGCACCAAGATTAACAAGAATTGCAGCAGTATGCTGCTTTCAAAAAGCCATGCACTCTTTCACATTTCCGAGAATTTCATTGGTTGAAAGTTTCCGATGAAATTGGAAAATAACAACTAGTAGGCAATGTGCCTAATCTAAAATATTCGATTCCTTTATTGCATTTCATTTTCAGTATCTGCTCTTATCAAACTCTCCGAAAGAAAGATTTATGATTATAAAGAAAATATTTCGCATTACAAATTTATTTATATGATCCCCTTGAACATCTAAGTAATCAAAAATAACGTAAAAGGCAACGCGAATGCGGATATATCCCATGATTCAAGTATTGACATAACTTTAAATTTTTTCAACAGAGATTTAGAATTTCAAGGGTTGTATAGTGAATTCCTCCATACAATATTACCTATTTAAAACAAACTTGTACCACTTCCAAGCAGTTAAGTATTCGTTGAACACACTTCAAAAGCAAAGCCATTATCCAAAAAGCACACAAAAGACGTACCCAACTAATAATTGCCAAAATGCGCTACCACCTTGATAAATATGACCCAAAAAAATAACCAGAAAATCACTCACATTTAATATTGCAGTGATTATCTTCCTTACAATCAATCTCTCCATACTGATTGGTTGTGTCCATTCAGTTTATGAAATAAACTCAACGAAATGAGAAATTTTGTTAAAAGGGAAGACATACTTATAAAATAACAGTTCTAGTAACAAACAAAATATAAAAACGTGAATTTGGTAGTTTCATTCTCTTTAAATCCTCATTTATAATCCATTAGAAGCATATAATCACAATTAAATAAGCAAATGGCCCATAGACCACTTTTAAAATGATGAATTCAATATGAGCTGCAGTGTCTTTGGCATGGTCCCAAGAATGCACATTGACAAAACCTAAAACAAGCCAGAGTGGAAAAGATAACTCAAGTCTTTACAGTAGTTGCGATAAATGTAAATATGCGTATCTTTCCCTTTAAGAGGGAGTTGTACAACAGTAAATCTAATTTTCTTCTTCTACACAGTAAATCTTTTTGAAACGGCAACGTCACGTGCTGCTCTCGACGGGAATTTTTGAAATTGTCACTACGTCATCTGACAATTTATCCGGTGATAAGCAAAGACGATAGAACTGATCCAGCAATGATATTCCCTTTAAGAAAACGTGTAAATATTTTAAAATAAACGATCATCATTTTGATAATTGGATGCACAAAATCATTGAAAATGCTACACTTGTAACATAATACTTAAAATGATGTAATTGGCTGTTATAACACAATAGAATAAAAAGCGGAAATAAAGACCATGCACTGTTGGAAAATAGATATTTCAATGCTTACTGTGCTTCCAGGACCTTTTGATTCCTTAACAGCTTCACCAGCAGTATGTTTATAGGCTACAATCGCTGCAAAAAATAAGTTATCACACCAGATATGCTTCACGAAAATCCAATAAATAGGAGCAAAAGTGAATGGGTGATCTAAGAAATTAGAAATACGAAAAGGTTGTATTTTCATCAGTCACGCTCTCTAAATGATGACACACCTGTAATAACAGATAAAAATGGATTCGTTCGTTCTGCAAGTAATGTTGCCGCACAAAGGACTCCCATTACATTACCTATGCCTATAAAGCAAAACAAAATTAATTGAGTTGATCCAATGTCAATCAAGAGAATGTATTCTATACTGAAACAAAGGTAAGACACAGTACGCCTACCTGAGATTCTATTTAGCTGCTTTGTATCAATGGGAACGTTCACTAGCACAGTTCCACAGGAATTAATGACTGTATGACTGGAAGCTGTATTCCACAAACACAACGCAATGTAAAAGAGAGTATACACGTCGACGTGTGCATAAACAAATTATGGCAATTAAAATACGTGCAATTATAAAATCAAATGCTTATCCACCCAGAAGCATTGGTGAAAATAGCTTTAGCCAAACCTGTAATGCAAACAACTGAACTAAGAATCTTGGCCAGTTTACAGCCACTTGATATGAATTTTTCAAGATTCTTATAGGATTGAGAATCGGTTCCATTCCTGGATAACTCTGCATTCAAGAAAAATAAAAAAGAACTAGAACAACACCCAGATTTTCTACAGCTGCTAGGCGAGTAGAATCACATTTTTATTAGAAAATTGGTGAAGAAAAACAGCAAAAGCACCATATACACATACCTTCACTATAGCCATCAATTAAATAGAGAACATCGCTTTGACGACATCGTATCACAGTGGGACGAAGCCTTTCCAACTAGCAAAATCATAAATTAAAAGTACAATGAATACATCTGAGCTTCCTCATGAGATCAATAAAATGTACAAAGGGGAGCAAATCGAAAGTTGTAACATCTCATCCATATAATTTGGATGTACATACTTCAAGAAAGCCTGCTATCTAACCAATAACAAAACAAAGCTTGTATATTTCTTCAGAAACTTTCAAACAGGACATGCACAGATTTTGTAGCCTACCAAATCTAGAATCAAATCTTGACCATTTGGAAACGGTTTAGGAATGGTAAAATCCAGCACTAAAAAGGGTGCCACGCCGCAAGAATCCCGAAATTTTGCAAGCTAAATGTACATACAGAAAGAGGTACTCACTATGTACATTTAAAATTTTTATCCTCACTAGCCTAGAGGGGGCTTGCCTTTCTTTTTTAATTTTTTCAGCAGGATGCAGATAAATAGGAATAAAAAGAAACTTATAGTATAGGATACCTCATTTAATGAATGAAGCTGTTCCCCAGTAAGCTCCACATTATAGTATATGGATGATACCTCCGCTGAAATAGAATGCACAAAGAATACAAGCGTATGAGACATAGTTATAAGAACGATTTCATACAAATAATAAGAAATTCTCTACGCATGTGATATATAACAAATGCTTATTCCAATGTATATGTACCAGGATGTGGTAAGATTTGTCCATTATTTTCAAAGAGAGCAGAGTTCACACCGCAGGCAAGCAGCACATCTGTAATCCTAGTGAGAGACACGGAGGAACCCGTGCTGCAATGCACAGTTGTGTTTACAGAACGCAATTTCCGCCAGCAGTTACTAAATTTATTGCTTGAAGATTCCATAACTGCTCAAAAAAGATACATGTAAAATAAAGGCCACATACAAAAAATAAAAAATTGGATTTTTTTTTGGTGTATCAACCTTTACAGATCAGAGAAAGCCAATGCTTGCAGAAATAAAGCAATGCAAGTTGATAAATAGTCTATTTTGTCGGTAACTATCATCTCTATTGAAAACTTTAAAAAATTGAAGAACTGCAATATTGCACAATTTTTCTATTCACACCGTGATGCGATTGAGCTGAGTCTTTTTTTTGGTTAGTAACGAGAACGTAAGAGTATAAAAAATGAACCAAAACTTTAGTAAATGTAATTAACACATTTCACATTCATTGCATACTTGTCAAGCTTTTAATTAAACATGTTTCTACTACCTACATTCAATTAATTTTTCTTGATTCATCGTGGTGGCAGAGGTAGCAGATGAGTCATCTGTATGATTATTTATAAAATTTGCATTCAACGCAGATAAGTTTCGCGAAATCAAAGTAGTATTCCCAACATAGAGTCCAGAGCTCGGAAGGCAGCGATTCCAATTTATAAAACGAAGACCCATATCTTTCCTGCTGTACCCAAAGCAACGGCAGGACTGTAAATATTTTCCGCATAGGCGAAGCATTTCGTAATGCAATTAGAAACAGTTTTCAATCATCGGTGAATGCTAGTCACGAACGATGCGATATAATGCTCTAGGTAGAGCCATGTTGAAAAAGAAAGCGGTTTGAATTGCAAGTATCAACAGTAAGGAATGACACCTGAACAGAAAAAACTTAGGTAAGCAGTAGTATGACACCTAGTTCAGTTCAACCTAAATAGGTAAAAGCAGGAGCCATGCTCAGAAAATTCAACCAATGGAATATACTTTTGAGATCGCCAGGCTTTCGTATAGCGAATGACGCATAAGTTTGTATGACTAAATGAAACAAATGTCCTCTCGCCGAGGTAAGCAGTGTTGCAGAGCTGAAGTTGCTTCCCCCTAGCCGATTTTGGAAGAGCTTTCAAGGCTGAAGCGATTGCAGTGGCCGTAATGGCAAAGCAACGATGCTTTATCCACACAGAATCTCGGGCTTAACGCCGCACTTTTGAACTAATTGACTGTCTCACCGTAGCCCATAAAGTTCGTTCATTTCAAATATTTAAAGCAATGATAAGAAAAAATGTTTGACTCTCCATTTCGATCTTCCATTTACTCTTATATTTCTTCAGAAACTAAGTCATGCAAACTAATGTTTTGACCACAAAAAATCACCAGACATAATTTTTATGTACTGCCAACGAAAACTTATTTGGAAAACTAGCTTTTTTCTAACGCAATTGATATACCTGCAGTATTTATGGGTATTTTAACATAGAATTACACTTTTAAGGGAAGTTAAGCACTGTGTAACGATTTTTATATGCTCCACGAATGTATAACTTTTTGTCATCGATTTTACTTTTCGTGCCATGCGTGCTAGGAGGATGAAATATTTTTCTAAAGAATTCAGTGCAACTTTCATAAATCTTAACATTTAATATTAAAATTGCAGGTTAAAATGCAAGACTTTTAAACAAAGAACTGATTTTTTTCCTTAATAATTTTTATAAAAGTTTTGTGACAATTAAAACTAATAGATTTACTAAACGTTGCTTTGTCTCAGCATTGCTCCGTATTGGTATTTTTGTCACCTGCATTTAATGCAATATGTTAGCAACGTAAGGAGTCACTTTAACTAAAAGTAGATAAAGTAAAGGCAACGACCAAAAAAATATTTGACAACCACAAATGCACCAACACAAATATTAAACTAAGTAAAGTTTTAAGAAAAAGGTCAGTTTTATCAGATGAGGAGTACCAAGAAATGTGAATTCGTTGTACTAAGAAATGATTCTTTTCATCTAAGAATAATAAATGGCGTTAGATGCTAGATAATAAAACTTGATTTTAGATAAAGGAAAAAAGAGAATCTATTGAAAGAAATTTAATAATAAAAAACTTTATAAAATGGTTACAGACATAGATAACAATAATTTTTAGCAGTGATTGAACAAAATCAAAAGAATAGGTTTAACTTGGTAGTACGAGCAATCTCACCCACAAATTTTAATTGAGTGCACTCTTTTGTTACTAAAGCTTGTGAATAGTTTCTGTTCAATATTTTATGTCAAAAAATTGCATAGCTGTACAAGATAATTGCGCGTACTTCAATGCATAATATTGAAAGAATTTACGTTTTTGAATGTTGAATGCATTAAATTTCTCTTGTTTCACATACTATGCATATTTCCAGAGTAGTTTTTGTAATTTTATTTAGGTTTACTGCATGCTTCAAAACAAAAATAATTTTCACAAAAGCATTTGCGATACGTCTTTTTAAGCATGAAAAGTTAGAGTACAAATTCTTTTCGTGCTTTTCTATTGAATTCAATGCAAGAATATAAAGATTTTATTGCCCATCCCTGAACGTAAGAGAAAAATTGGATACATCCTTGAATTGGAAAAACTCGCGAAATATAAACTGCGTTTATACCGTTTGAGCAATCTATAACGACTACGGCTTTTATGAATATAAAAGTAATGCTTTCTTTTCAAAAGATTTCTTTGTAAGAAGTAAGATATAATTAATAAGGAAGATAATTTACAAACCAATAGGGTCAACTACCTCTGTAGTAATCCTACCTACAAGGAAAATGTAAATAGTTAATTGTTTGTCTCATGAATTTTTCTGCTTTCCATTTCACTACTTGTGCGCAAACCTACATATAATTTTTAAACTTGTTATCAAGCAAAAAAACTTTATATCTGTGGAATTTCTACTCCTAATTAATGTGTAAATGGATGAAAAAAAGTAAAAACGGCGAAACAAAACTAAGTTTCTGTTATAGTCATTTAAGGGATAAAAACACAAAGTAAAAAGCAACCTGAAAAGAAAAACAACTCAATTCTTAACCTGAATTCCTATGTGTCTGCTGTATTTGTGCTTGATTACTGCAATCTGTGAAGTGAATAGATAATTTTTTCGTAAAATAATGTGGAGACCAGCACTCCACAAGCACGTTAATCTACTTAAATGCACCCAAAGACGAAATAATTATATTACAAATGACAAAATAGATAACAAAAGCATAGAATTATGCTTACTTACATATTTTAAATGACAATTATATTAAAAACGGTAATGCTAGATCAGGTAATATGCATGGAGCATCGAGCTTTGTTGATGTATGATTAAAATAATGTAATTATACGACAGTAACGTAATTGGAATTACGTTACAAATCTATGTCGAGGATGCCACTCCTCACTGCCATTAAAATATTTACACCAAAGTATGCATTAACTTAGACGCGCGTAAGGTCGGTCATACGCAAGTTAATTAACGATAAAACTAAGACTGATTATAGTTTACGTCTACAATTAAGCTGTGGCACTTGACGGGCGAACTAGACGAACTAAACATTGTATGAATTAAGATGACGAAGAAATGCGTTAGTTCTGCAGGACCAACGTATGGGATTGTCTTACTTAAACTGGCTAAATTAATACGTTTTGTAAGCTTGTTAGCGATAGCTAAGTGTACGTAAACGAAAAAGGAAGGGTTACCTCGAATGACATAGGAATGGGAGAGATATAGCATCCTATAACTCTCCGCTGGTAACATTCCTTGATAATACGATATAAAATAATCACTTTAGTCGGCTTTGAGAGTAGCCTGAAGTAAATTATAAAGACGGAGACGGCTTCGAGTGAAGCCTGATCGTTTAAGATGACTTACGCATTGTTCCCGTGTGTAAATTATAATAAAAAGACCGAAACAATTTTGTCGTGGCGTTTGACAAAATCGACGACTTAATTAGTTTGACGGCTTCGAAAGGAGCCTGGAGAAAATTGATTAAACTTAATGATGGCTTCGAGTGAAGCCTGACAGAAGGGGGCAACGTTGCCATTCCTTGCTACGCCTGGATGTGTGTAGTCATCACGGAAAACCCTTTTATATCTCCTTAAGAGAACCCAATTCGCAAGGGTTCCTCCCAAAAGCGTATGCAAATGTCGGGGTCATCACGGGCTCCCAAGTCTCAACAACCGGCCTGAGTAGGGCTTACGACTAAGTCGGGGCAAAGACTTACGGGCTAGGGCGTAAGTCATAGCGGCCTCAAAAGAAGACGTTTTTTCTCCGGTAAAAGCCATAGAATACAACCAAAGCACGATAAAATGTCAAATTAAAACTAGGAACGTCACCATAAGGATATACTGAGCATGTTTGCAACCTTTCGTCGCGAAATTCCTTAGTTGGAAGCAGTATTGAACTGAAAAGTTCAATGTTTTACGTGTAGAAATTAGCGAGTGTAGTCAAGCCGATGGTACAAACTTTTCCTATGAACAAATTACTTAGCCTGGGGTATTCATATGCCGTATTAGTATTACTAGAGTTAAAAACAGTTACATAAAGGTTACTTACACAATCCCTACTACTCCCCCTACCTAATGATTTAGACAGATGACAACTAAGAACTACCAAGACGAATTAGTAAGCCAGTTGTTATCTTTCTACCTTATCTTCTGTTGACAAATGAACGATCATAAAATTATTAGTTTATTTTACAAAGAACTTGTATTTTTTTACGGCAAATAAACTTTAGTTTAATGGTCTATCATTGGTGTTCTTGAAGTATTAATAGCCAAGTTGTTTCCCTTCTGGGACTTGACTTCTTCTAATAAACCTTCTCGTATTGTGTTTTCTTACCGAATTATTTCGGTAGAGACAAGTCATGTTATTGTCTACAATAACAAAGTCTTTTTCAGGAATCACTCGATTCCATCCTCATTAACTTAATTATTCTGACGTCGGAAAGGGGGTTGTGATACTGGATTGCATGCGTCTTCACGCGTCGCGTTCGTTTACATAACTGTGGTACTAGTGTTTGCGGAAGATTTTCTAACTTACCGAAATTGTTCTTCGGGGCGTTCGGGTTTTCACAAATAGCCAGTATTTACGTGCTCTTTAGTCTCCTACATATTCATTTGGTATTATTCTACGCCATATGGGAATGCTAAAATTTATTTGGCTGAATGATCACTTAACGCAGGATTGATTATCCACGTAGCAAATTGCCATTATAGTGTTTTCGGTTTGGTCATTCATGGAAACTGTTGCATCAAACAAGTATTGACCTAAAAACGTTTTAATTACCGTCTTGTGATGCACACAGCTTCTCAGTCAATGACTGTAATAATGAACTTTGGAGTCATTTACACTTAAAATTATCTTAAATTATGCCGATAACCACTGCTTTAAATTCAATTTTGTTTGGCTCCTTATAAAATCAAGAGACTGGAATCTCACGTGGGCGCCTTCTAAGTATTGCAGCATCTTAACGCAATACTTTTTGTTAAATTGTTTACTAAAGCTGTCACATCATAGCGGAAATTTTTTAATGTTTTAGTTATCCTTCGCCACTGTTTTAGAATTTTTATTGAGACACTGCACCGAAATTTTTTATTTTATGTGTCGACGCGACCGCTAAATGCGAGCATGATCTCTATAATGCACATTCTGAAGTAAGTTTCTCTAAGCATGCGCTGATTTACATACAGGACATACAATTAGTACATTTGAAAACTACATGTACTTACTTTTGATTGCATGAATTTTGTTTTTAATTCCTTTCGCATATTATGCACTCATGTTTTAAACAAAATAAGTAGGACGGATTAGAATGTACACTGCTTCTCCCTCGACGAATCAGTGGCTCGCACACCAAATGTATTTTGTCCCGACTACAATGAATAATAAATATCTGATTGAGCAGAATGGGCTCTGACGCTACGCTGCGTGCGCCTCTTGAACGGCTGCTGCATCGCCTTCGCCGTCTGTCAGTTTCTCATCTAATTTGTCTTTGATTTTAGGTATGCAGCTAAAAGATCTATTAAATATGCCTGAATGTTTTAACATTTTATTTTCTAGTAAAATGTAGTATACATACATTCTATCTCTGCAAAAAATCAGACGATACGAGTGGCAGGAAGCATTCTTTCGTCGTGTACGCTTCCTTCACTTCTCCTCCAAGGAACTAGAGCCTTGCTTGGAGAGAATGTCTTTCTTAATTTCTTCATTCGCTTAGTTCCCCAGTATCCTTGACCATTCCGGTGGTTCTACGCTCTCTGTTACTGCTAAAAGGCACTTCTACCACAATTTTTTTGACAAAAATGGCACGGCCATTTGTGGAAAGGGAAGGAATAACGGCGACCGATTTTGAGCAGAAAGCAGAGCATTACGTAGAAACCCTGCCGGGGGCTTGTTTGAAAGAACCTAGCATGTCTGAGCAGGGATCATCTGTATTTATTAGTGCAAGAGAAACTAGGTGGGAATACGTAAAACCAGGCTTTCCTTGTTGTTTCTGTGTGATATTGTCAACTACAATTCTGTGATTGCATGGTATATTTCTGCTTTACCTTTCCTTCAAGTTTTTTTATTAAAATTTTCGAGGAAAGTATTATAAAATGTCGCACTACTCTTTGCAGCCATGTATAAGTGCTGTGTTAATTCTCTAATTCCACGTTTTAATTCATGTATATTCTATGGAATGAAATGTGGTGGATAAAATTTGCTAGTAACTTCGCTACTTCAATATTACTCTATATTAGGACTCATTTTTTATGAATAGCCTATTCTTCCTTTATTTATCGTGCAATGCATACTTTATTGTAACACAGTCCGAAAACAAAATATGCTCCCCTACTTAACAAACTTCCCCAAAGCGATAAAAATTTTAATCCGAGCGCAGGTGGCCTTTCTGCAGAGCATCACTCTAAAATAGTTAAAAGTACTTGCTCCGCAGGCCCCTCAACACTAACAGATAGTAGAGAAGATGAATTTGCAAAATTTCTGCTGTCTTATCATTACTTGTTTCATCTTCAGAATCATCGATGCAGTAAGTCGATTAGTCAAAAGATTATTCCTATTAGCTAGAAACCGATGCCAATAGACAATTTTGAAATTTGTAGTCAATCAATTTTAGTTATTTGCTCATAGCTAAAAGTTTCTAATAAAAATGATGAATACTTTATGTCCTATTGACCTCACATAGGGGTTAGGATGTGTCTTTGTTACATTGGATCACGATAATTTGCAAATTCTGAATACCTGTTCTAATCTTGAAGATGCAGATTTAGCCCCCATTAGGAGCCCTCAGGCAGCTGAAACTACGGCTCGAGTCTTTTCACAATCAGAAAATTCAACTTCATCTCTCCACACAAGTTCAATTGCGAAAAGTAATTATCATCTGGGTTCTATAATGAAAAAGCACGGTACCATACATCCTGAGATAACAGATAATGAAGAGGACAAGCATGTTGTGCAGCCTCCAGAAAAAATATGTGTAGGTTGTGTGCTGTCTGATTCATCAAATCAGCAATTCCAACATATCTCAATTTTGAAGAAACAGCTTCTATCGCTAAAAGTTCGAAATCGGAATCGATGGTGGTACAGAAAATATTTTGAAATTTACCGAGATCACTTCGATCGACCCGTGGATGTGAAATCGCTAGATCTTTCGGCTTTACGTCGCTTAGTTTTGCATCATCAATCCATTCTTTTAGTTAATCCATTACCAGTCGTACAATTCTTTTGTGCTCCTCGGTATTGCTTTTTATCTCCCTTTGCAAGAGGGAATAAAATAAGTAGCGTTGCTTGGCGCGTTGAAAAGAGCAAGCGGAAGGAAGAACAATTACTCGAAAATCAAATAAAAACACAGATACTGGAAACTTTGAACTGCACAGCATTGTCACAACCGTAATTTCGCTCTGTCTAAAGAAAACTCCCAAAATGAAAAGTATTTGTTAGCATGGTAACCTAAGAATGCATGGAATCGAAAAAAGCTATGGTGTAATGTTCAAGATATGAAAGAATCCGACTGCACTGGCAATCTTGCTCGAGTATTTCCCTGTGAGTAGGATCAGTTTTCATGTTCCTTTGAAGCGTGCTGAAATATTTTATTTGCGCCTTATTCTGTTGCTAAATTTTACTAATCAGATTGCATTTTTCCATCATGTGTCCATTTTGGTATGTTTTCTCCATTGTTGAAAACGAAAGAAACTGGTTGCTTCTAGACAGTATTACGGCTGCTTATTATTTTGAAGGACTGTTAGAAATATGTATGCCTCAAAGTGCCTTAAGAAAGTAAAACACTATTGATAAAAGCGTTCCCTCAAAAGTTAATCAAAAAGGTTATGTAGAAGTGCCCATACAACTGTTTGCATCAAAAGCAATCAATCTTATGTTCCGAAAAATGTTTTTGATCTAGGCAATATTTTTGTTTAAACCAACACCCTGAGAAAAGGTATAATTCATTCAAATGACTTGATAGTTCGCGCTTGGTTGGTGGGAAATTTTGATCATGGGGTAGGAACCAGCATAATAGGTATGCAGCATGGTAATTTAGGAACTAATCGAGAATAAAAGGTAGGAAAGATAATAATCATTCGCTCTTTCGGTCGAATTAGTTGCTGTAGGTTATGCCGGCAGAAAACTGGTTCCATGCCTCTTTTTCTCTTAGTTAATCAAAGAGCGTTCTAATCAAAAGCAGTTTTATGTCCGATACTTTTAGCCCAAAGTTTCTTCACTAGTCGTCACCGTATATTCAGTAGAATAATCTCCGGTTATATTCTTTGGAATGCTTCTATCCACTAATGTTTATTTCTTTATTTTCCATTAACGTTACTCTCTCTATCCACGCTACTTTATACTAAAAATTGTGGCATAAATAATTGGGTGCATGAAATTGTCATGGCATATGTCATGCCTATCCCATTTGGTCCAATACCAATTTTTGATGTTGCTACTGCAGTAGGAGGTGTCACCGCCACTTGGGGATGCTTTCTTTACGTAATGTTAACTTTGTTTCAACGTAAGCGGTCTTGGAATGTTAAAAACAACGCTAGAGAAAATGATGGGAGCGCTAGATCCATTCACGCTGCCAGCAAGAAATACAGCTTTTTTAGAGCCTTTTACGAGACGCTGTCTTTACATAAGGGGAGCACTCGTGATGCTTTATTGGTTGGGCACAACTTTATCGTAGGGGCAATGGCGCTACTTGTTGCACAGTGGAAGTTGCAACCGTTCACAAATGCTAGTGATATCAGGAAAATTCGTCAAGTTGCACTTTTGTGTTGCTTAGGAGAGGTACCTTCAGGAATTGAATGCCGAGCTTGTTTAGACTATTACTGACAATAAAAAAGCACTATTATTATAAGTGTGCAATCTGTATGATAATCAAAAGTGATTCTTGGGTATTTTCCGTAAATAACGCAATTCTCAAACATACACCTCTTGCGTTTTCATGTCATGAAAAAAAGAGATTAATTACTATTCTGTATTATAACAAAAATCCTGCCATTATGCCTGGTGGAAAAAGATCTTGCACTTCAGTTGCTGTTCCTTCAAAATTATTCCCAATCTTCCTTGCACCATGCCATTTCTATTGCTATTTGTAGGTTGGATATGACATTGTAGACTTGGCACTGGGGCACTTTACAGGCTGGGTGTGTTCTTTATATTTTTTGATTTTTGCTGCGTGAGCATGTAATACCATGTGATTTTTATCTATATAGTTCTAAATCATTTGTACCAATGCTTTTTTAGTTATAACATTGTGTGAAGATGCACGGTACTCACTTTCTCAGGTTGCTGAGACGGTAATGCATCACATTTCCTCTATCGCATGTGAGCATTTCTTGACTTGTATGCTTTTCAGATACTTTTGGAATTTCCAGTCGATATTATTATGTTTATGGATGTGTTTTAATTTATTTTCAAAAGGTTGCTTGTTATCCACTCAAACAAACACTGATTTCCGAGTCTACTGTATGTTATGTGCTTTGCTGGAGCTTTCAGGTGAGAAAGTAGATTTTTTTAAAACTAAAAACAGTTACTATAAGTCGTACAAATAATTAGACGACAGCATAAAATACTTCTACTTATATTATCTCCAGGATAAGGTAATTATTTTGCATTTATTCTTTTTAATGATATATGAATTGTAGGTTGTTTAATCGCTACAGCTCGCATTCAACTCAGGCAATCCAAATCTAAACCCGCACAACAAAGGCGTTTATTGTATATTATTTTCTTGAGTTTTTGCCTTGGGAGGATTGTAAGTATCTCTGATAAAGAATTCTAGTTGCTATGTATTTTTTCTATGCCTTAAGCTTTTTTGCATCTCACAACCTTTCCTAAATTGAGTTTCAAATGAATTTTTAATGAAATGTTTACAGCTCCTTCCTCTATTTTATTTGGTTCCCGTTTTTGTTGATATCTGTAAGGGTGTAGACATTCAGAAGGATTTTTCGTTTTCAATACTTTATTCCTTTGCTTTACTGAGCATTTGGGGAATGAATTGCATATACGCTTTCTTTACTTTCATGGCTATACAAGCTAATAATTCAAAGATCAGACACGATGGATGACTTTGCCGCTTTACTTTTTTCATTAGATGAAGTTTCTTAACAAATTTATTGGATGTTTTTGTTTCCAAAACATATTTTTTAATTGTTTTTGCCCCTATATGGTCTGTGGTTACTCTTTGCCTGCATCTCTCTGCTTGTAGTACTATTTTCCGATGGTAATAGTTTCTGTTGGTTGAATTTAAAAGGAAAAATTGAACTATCATGGTGGAATTAGTGGGAATCTAAGTAATTGTAATTAAAGATATTTATTCTTATTGTATAAGTGCGCATTTTCTTTTATAACCATTAGCGTGGAGGCTATATGCTCAATTACACTGATAAAATTTTTATTCTTTTGCAGCATTAAGAAGTGTAGCAAGAATTATTTTCTACTTACCACTTTCATATAAATTTTAGTTTTCATAGTTTCAATAATTTTTTGTTGTCATAATTTCAAGAATTTTTTGACTAGTATATATGGGCTATTTAACTTAGTTTTTTTGAAACATTGTTGGCTTAGTTTTACTAGAAAAACGATCATTTCTCCTTTTATGAAAAGTTGTGTTGTATTCCGGGAAAAAGTAAAACAGTTTGGCTGGATTTGGTTGACTCAAGATTTATATCTCTCAATGGCTCAAGTCCTTGCTAGTTTCATATTTTTACGTATATTCTAACCAATGGCTTGGAGCACTGCTTCTCGTGGTTATGATAGTAGAATATGATAATGTTAATATTGACCAAGTCTCTTGTGATATACATAATTTCTTTTATTGTGTAGCTTTTTTCATCATTGGAATAAGGAGAAAGTTCAAGGGTAAAGAGAAGATGGGAGGGAGTAGCTATTTTAGAGGCATAAAATTATTATTACCAACAGATGAAAAGCATCACTGCAAAGCAAGAAAAATGACAAAGCTACTTTGTGTATTTGAGTGTGCAGTACTCTTTATAAATCTGCGTGATATGAAACAAATTCTTGATAAAAATGCTTTGGTTCCTTTGTCTCTCTTCCAGATACAATTGGTAACGAAATTGTTACTAGTTTTAAGAATATACTGAAGCAATGTATTTATGGGAATAGTTTCAATCACAGAAACATTTGTTTAGCATGACAGTTTATTGATTGTTCACATGTTTGCGAGAGAAAAGTATTCACAGCATCTTTCTTTTATTGCCGGATTCTAAAAAATGGATTGGTAACTTTGGTTGGTCACACTAACATGATTCTTTTTAGTGGCTTTTACAACTACGTTGCTAGAGATAGTATAGTGATAATTTGCACATTAAAAGTGATACTTTCGTCACTAAATTTAAACCGTTAGAGTTCTGAGAGTTGGAAAATTTTCTTGGATGGTTCTAGGTAGCAATGCGAGCATATATTCATCTTTAAAAATTTAGTCCATGCTCGCACTTTTGTAGCAGCAGTTTGTTGTTCGAAAGAATGAACTATTGGATGAATGTAAAAAGGATGCTTTTCCGCTATTTTTCTAGCTTCTTGGGTATGCAATTTTATATTATGCAACATTACTGAAAATTTGATTTTCCGCATAGCATGCCACGAAACAAAGAAGATTCATAATAAGCTGTACTAAAGTTCGTCCTTTCATTGCGTTAGAAAGTAGCTTATTTGTACTAAGACAGCATTTAAGATATGTATGAGCTGGCAATTAATTTGGTTAAAGATTGCCACATGAATTTCGCATGATAAAAAATATTTCCACCGTAGTCATGCCATTCATAAACTTTGCAAATTCCACCAACGCAATACTCGCATCAATGCTTTTGATATAAAGGCCCAAAATACACATAGAGGTAAATTAGCGCAAAGGAGAACTTGGAAAATGCTAGAGACCCAAATGAAGTAAACAATTTTTTTAGCGGCCCTACTATTAAACTTGTTGAGACATTTATAGGGTATGTTCATTATGTTTACCTTCCTTTTTCGTGATACATTTTTAATCCTGTCTATTTGCTTGTATAATGAGTAAGTATATTTCGACATTGTACAAATTAGAATTCGGGTTTGGATGAAGTAAAACTTAAGAATGCTAATCAAGCTAGAATATTATACATAAAAAAGTGAAAATAAACATACGGAAAGAAGTTATTGAAAAAAAATATGCTGTGGCAGAAATTGACGAAATATTTTTGAATTAAACTCCATTTAATAGTCTGATAATCTTCAATTGATGCTGATATAATGAAACAATTTGGAAAAAAATATAATTTTAATTATCTCAACAGGGAAAAGAAGGCTAATCTGATGAAAGAATGCATGTAGAAAAAAATCAAAAGTATTTTATGAAAATAGTTCAAGAAAAATGGGTTATGATAGGAAGTTCGTAGCAAAAATGTAAATTTACTATATAAAAGTTAAACACATCTCGCTATCACTATGTTCATAAGGCTCTTGCAATTATTTTTTATTTAACGCTAACAATTGCAATACTACATTTTTTCGGTCTTGTTTGATCCCTGCTGTCATAATGTTATGTTACATCATCATGTCTTGTCAGAAAAACTAATTGGTTCTATCACTTGGTTGCTACTTGATTTACCAACAATGCAAACAATAAACTCAATTGCCTAATACAATCGTAAACTTTAAGGCATTCCAACTATCGCAAGGGTATCAAAATAATTCATTTCATTGTAATTAAGCGAGAAAATGTAACAAATTTAGTTATTACGGCTTAACTTTACTAGAATCTATGGTATTCTTCTAGTGCATAATAGGTTAAATAGTGGACCATTAGTTTATAATAGAAATTGCACTTCTTGACAATACGGACATAAATAAAAGTATTAAGATTTTCTTCTTGTATTATTATTGCAAAAATAGAAAGCGAGAGAGGGAGTTTGACAACTTTTCCATTTTTTAGTTCTTGTTTTAAATTTATTTGTTGCAACGTATATGTAATTTTCTATTTTTTTACAAGGTTTAACTCTATCTGATGAGAAATGAATACTACGTTGTTTGAATGAAAAATTCAAACAGTAGAGGTTGTAATCCGACATTGGTTAATTAATCAATGATTCCTTTTAGGTTAAAAGTCGAAATTTTCTTGACAATGTAATTAGAGGTGCAATCTTGATCTGTCAATCATGTGCTTAACATTTTTTTATAGCTAAAAATGGGCGAATGTGATATATTTGCAACAGGAAAAACTTTGCAATTTTTTGCTAGAAATAAAGTTAAATTTGTCTTTGATTTTGTAATTACTCCTTTTTACTCTAACAAAAAATAATTTTTAACCATATATATCTAGTTAGCATCACTTGCACTTCATGTGTGTTGTTAAAATATGTTTTGCTCAATGGGCAAATGCCGTTAGCCAATCTCTAGTCTAATTTCTCTTCGTTCCAAACAAAAAGAAATGCTAAATTGTGTAAAGTCCGCTGAACAGCATCATATACACTTTAAGCAACTCCATAACAGTTTCTGTCCAGAAAATAAAAAGAAATAAAAGTCTACAATAGAAATTACAATATCCATTCCCTCTAAAACTTGTGTAGAATAAATATGCTCTGATTCTTTCTTCTTTTTTCCCGAATTATGCATACTGAATAGAGGAATAACCCAACATTTAACAGACCTGGCTCTAGGTTACTTTCAATTTGTCTACGCAGGTAATTAGATCTTATCATCCTCTGTTTGCATTAGTTTATAGGATACTTTTGTTGAAGCCATTGTTTAGCACTGACAGTTCGATAAAGTTCGTTGCTTTCGCTGTTTAAAAATTTACTACACACACGCTGAGCAAATGAAACTACCGTTCTCCAAGTGCAACAATTACCCGCTTGAGCATGTGAGTTTTGTAAATCATGGCAAGGAATAATGTAATCAATAAATTTCTCTACAGATATGTTGTAGTGGATAAATTATCCTTCAACTAGTATGCTTATCGGCACTTACGAGGAAACACCAGTAGATATCTTTCTCAGTTTGTTGTTTTTATATAGCACTGCACAACTGCAAATAAACAGATGTAGAAAAATATGAATAGCAATAAAATAGCAAGATATTGCGTATTTCAAAAAGGGCGGCTGGACCAGAGTTTGAATATATTTTAAGATACATCCATGCATGCATGCTCGTACAAAACGACATTTTGTTAGTCGATGCGCTAGCATACTTTAAATCATTTTGTATCCATGCAAAATTTTTTGCACATGACGAATATCTATAATTTATAGCAATTTTCTCTAGAGCTGTTCCAGAAAAAGTTTGCAATTCGATATTTTTTTCGAAGGTTTCGCAAAAGCATTGAAACTTCAGCATGTCAATATACGATGCTGGTGTCGTGCTGTTTGCAGGTGTCAATTGCCCGTGCCCCCCAAGAAGATATCAAAGAGAAGATAAAAGAGCGGTGGCTCTTCACAGCCTCAATCTCCACTCATTTCAAAAATGAAACAATACACTGCTCAGTGATTTTGATATCTTGAATAGACTTTCCGCTAGGTTTACTATTCCATATCCTAGGGAAAACTATTTTAAGGCAAAACGCTCTTTTCCTCATCGATACCTTCTAAGCTGCCACACTCTACTTCAATTTTTCTTTCATTTCTTGCTGTTTTGCCAGCTATAATTTTTTGCCTGTCGGTAGTTTTATTTTCGTTTTTTTGACGGGATAGCTCTAAATTTTTGCTTCCGCATAAGAAAATTGAATCAGCCAGTGTGCAACCAGCAGTGATTTCGTAGGTGGAATATTCTGCAGCCTTCTGCACAACCTGAGGAAGCATTGGGTTGCAGAAACCATCGAGTTATTTCTTTTCTTCCCGGAAAAAGGGATTTCCGATGGGTGACTGGTCTAGCGACGGATCTTCTTCAGATGGAGGATGGATTCTTTGGCATTGTAAAGCTGAAGGGCATTCCTTCTTAGCGGAAGTATGTTTAGTAATTTTTGCAAGTGCTGTAGATTGCTTGATTTCAAACTTCATTCGTAATGTCGTTCTGTCTCATTGAGGTACTGTGTTAATGTATATGCTTTTTGATACTCTTCCCTAAATATCTGTATGTGGAAAATCTCGCTTTGTTAGAAATTTCAGGGAATAGATGTAAAGGGAATCAAATTCATTGCCGAATCGTGTCGTTTATCTGAATGATTTTTTACTGCCACTTTCTGAGTTTTTCGATTGTATTTGCTATTATCTGATTATTGTACAGTATTTAAGTAAACATAGAACCTCATTGTCAAGTAGATGCATGCGTTAGAGTATTTCATTGAAGTAAAGTCTACAATTGCTAGTGTACGTACACAAAAAGGCAGGTGTATTTTTTTTTCAGTTTTTTACCATTGTTTTTCATAATTTACCTCAATCTAATGCTATCATTCAGATCGATTACGACTATGCCTCCGATTCTTTTAACTACTATGGACTGCGGTCACGCATCCCTAATTTCTCAGAGGCAGCATCAATGCTTATCGGCGGAATTCCAAAAGAAAGTACGTTATGAAGAGGCGAATAATTTTTGCAGCCGTAGAAAAGAAGCAATGCTATTATTTAGAGAGATGAGGATGATGGAAAAGGATGCCAGGCCCAACTAAGTTTTTGTATCGCTTCTCAAATTTATATTGGACTATGTATTACAGCTTTTTTACATGGAAAATAAACCTTTACTTCAAAAAATAGCACACGCGTTTAAAGTATTATGCAAATGGAGCTAGTGATATTCCTGTATGTATATTGCTATTTCATTACAGGAGAACTGAAGCGAGAGTCATACCGAGATCTCTTGAAGAAGGCTGTAGATCTTTACAGCCTTCTTCATGCACGTTTTATTACCTCTCCTAAAGGGTTACAGCAAATGGTATACCTTGCCGATATTGATAGCGTCTGCACTTCCATACATGGTTTATAAAAAATTGCTTTTACATACTAACAAAAAACTAGAATTCTGCACATCGGTTATGTTCATCCAAAAGTTAGCCAATGAATTGAAAATGGCAAAAATTATAAATGTAGCGATAAAATTCCAAGGAATTTGAGATTGGGTGTTTATGCCTTTTTTGGATCTTAATACTTAACATAAAAATGTATACTCTTCTGTAGTATACTCAGCTTTTGGATCCGAATGTGTGTGTATCAAAATGTATACTCTTGATAGAGATTACTACTTTAAACTTCATATAAAATTATTTTATGTATTCTTTCCTGTTTTTATACTCTATATAGCGAAACAAATTTCGTCTCGGCGTGTATGGATGTTGCCCTCGTGTTCTCTGTAATAATGAACCTCTTCTTCCTATTGGTTTATCCGAAGATTTGCATATGCATCGTGTGCGAGTACGTCTTAGAAGGGAATGCAATGCATCTGAGGAGCACCATTTTTTGCCATTTTCATTCTTTTCAAACTATTTGGAGGATTTTTGTGTTGAAATAATTTGCAGCATCTTCTGCTGCAGATGTGCTGACATACTACTGGCTCTATCAGATGCTTTTTCTATGTAAGAGTGTTTCATTTCTTTTTATATATAGGGCTATTGCTCCTGCTGCCAAGAAATTTATAATATTCACGAAGGCATACGTAACTTGGATGGTGCTTCGTTTGGCATGTCTTTTCCTCATATATTTCTTCAATCTCATTCTGATTTGGTAAGATTGAAAATAGTATTTTATAGAGAGAAAGCGACGCATGCCTGCAGAGAAACAGAGTTTTCCCTCATTTTTTGTTTTTTTAGCGTTTTTCAGATTTTCTGGAAAGAATGTTTATACGTTGCTTTCACCTTTATAAGCACAGAGCATCGTTTTATGATGCCTAACAAATCTTAATTTAAAAGATTTTCCTTGAAAATGTTGAAATAGTTTTTTCGTCTGCTACGCATGCTGTTTTGTGATTTTTCCATCCCCTGTCTCTCTCTGTCAAATATTTTATGTACTCTCTTCTTTCCCAGCCTTTCTTATTTATAGATTTGTCCAAACCTTGCGTTGAGAACTTTCGATTATATTTTAATTAGAGGATGCTTCTTATTTTTACTCCATTTGTTCTTCTGCCATCATTATTTCTCTTCTATCCTTTAAATTCATGATTGGAAGCATAGAAGAAAATTATTTAAAGCAGATTCTGCTTGCTTTGTCTTATTATGTTTCTTAGCTCTGCTTGAAGCCACCCATACCGTATGTACCAAAAATATATGGCTTTCGTCTTCACAATGTGAAGAGCATCATCCAACTCAAATTGGAAAATGTGTGTGGGGAAAATTTGAGAGAGAGTTGTGGTTAACACATGCGTGTGTAAGGATAAAAATTTGATAGAGTGTAAGGAAAGGGATACATAGGATGGCATACCCGTAAAGAAAAAGGAAGAAACCAGAAATTATATGTTTCCTATACAGTTTTATTTCTTTTTCAATGTTTTGTTATTTTGTTATACTTTTTTTCATGGTCAGTATTTGATTTTTGCCTGTTCAGCACCTTTTTTTTGTAGATATGTTGATAAGGTACTTTGGGTAACCGAGTACGCAGTAAAAAAATTAAGGTTTTGCCATATTCTGGTCATGCATGCTTTCGAAGCGTGGCAAAGGAAAGTATAGTATTTTTACTTATTCTCTCTGTACCTTGAAGCGTTTGATCTATCTGTTGAATGTGTGAGACGGGCACTTTTTTATTTTTCATCCTTGTATGTTATATAAGAGAAATTTTTACCTTTTTTTATGCAGATCATATTATCCATTCATTGACAAATCTATCTCTGTTTCTCATCCTACAATGCCTACTTCCCTTATGCTATACATGCGCTTATAGTGGCTTGTAGTTTTACGTACAAAACTACGGAGATATATCCGTACACATTTATTCAGCTATGTAACTATGTTATTTGGATCTATTTACAGGGAGAATATGGAACCTCTTGTATACCCAAGGATCATGTTGTAGACTATTCAGAACACCCTATTGGAAGTGATGATTATTCTGCTCGACTAAGTGCTGCCTCCCTCCCTCGGGAAGACGATAATGAAGAGGCATAGATACGTATATCAGCCTCATTTTAACACATCTATCCTGTCTCGCCTCTTCAATAGATAACTTATTTTTTATTTACAAGGATTGTTGATAAAAACATCTCAAAAGCACTCAACAAGCACAGTCACTCTGCATTTTGTCATTTTTCATATTAGCTCGTCTAAAAATACTAATAAGGAATGAAAAACTTGAAAAGCCTTGCGATCTGTATTTGGGTAGTCTATAAAATATAGGAAAAACTTCCTTCTGTATCCGATCGACGTATGAATTCATTGCAATACCATTTTATGAATATTGAAGAGCAATGATCATGCGAAGGAAAATGGTAGTACCTAAAACATAGAAGAGAACATACAAGCAACGAAAAGTAACAAGTAATATTTGGATAACAAGAAATACAAAGTATCAATCCTTTAATCAGGTTGATGTGGAAAGAATAAAATCCCCCTAAGTATCCCCTATGATTGTTATGTTTAGGAACGCTTAAATTGTGAAGGAATTAGGATATCACATGTGGGAAGTTATTGCATTCGTTCGTGCGTATGTTTTCTTGAATGTGACTGGTATATGTATGTTTTAAAACTTTAATTCCTTGTCTTTGGATGCATTTGCTTTTCGAAATAGCATGAAGTAAAATTTAGAATCCAAACCTCATGTTCAGTAACAGACAGGAGCAATTTTTTGTTTAGGGAAATTTTGAAGCGCAAGGAATTTCAGTGAGCAAAAAATGCACGCCTTTAGGTTCCTCAACTAATAGTAAAAATATAGCGGCGTTTGATTTGGGATGAAGAAGATTTGTATTTTTATCATAAAATAATTTGGAAAAAGACGTACAAGCATATACACGTTACTGCGTTAAAATGATTTTTTTTTCTTTTCATTTCCTAGATAGTGTTACTATGCAATTTCTGTTGAATGCCCCCTATTTTCAAGCGATGGAGAGCGAACCAATTCAAAAGAAAGAATATTTTGCATTTAAATTAAAAGTTTCGGATTTAATTATTCCCTGTAAGAGTGGCCATGCAAAAACATACGCAGAAAGATACATTTTTTCCCCATTCCTAGTGGTGTTACGCTCCCTTTTTGTTTCGTGTCGTACGCTACTCTATCATTTTATCGTCATATTGATTATTCACACACGCTTATAGTAAATCGTTCGTACAGTCGTCCTCTCTCTTTATCTAGTCCTACAGCTTATCCTAATAAATCCCAAATTTTTCCTTGAAAAATAATCGTGCGGGCGATATCTGTATCACCTGCGTGGTTGTTCAATCTTGTCTTTCACTTCGCTTTATCTATCTATCGAATTTTACGATCCTGCTATTCCTCTTAAATTATGGCAAATGATGTCGATGTTACGACGTTCAAGCTACACCGAATAGGAACATTCTCATTCATAGAGAGTGCCGCTTTGCAATTTATTTCGTATTCTATAGAAATAGCATGTAAAAACAGCAAATTGAATTACTAGCTTCATCTCTGCTTCACTAAAAAATTGCATACGCAAAGAAGTAGGGGTTTTCCTTCTAGTAGGGAACTTGATGATGAAAGAATTATGCAATTTTTGCGTAAAAGTCTCCATGGAGATTATTGTTTTAAAATCATTTGAAACCATTCGCATTGGGAAAGTAATGCATCAACAGGGCCTACATGCATACTGAAATATTCCTCTGCATCAATAGAAAATGCTTCACTTTATAGGGATGGTTCATTCACATTACCACGCTGTTGTATGCCGCAGTTTTGTTCATGCAGTAACGTTCGCATTTCCATATTGTAGTATTATCCGCTCGATATGTTATCTGTTTTCATTCAGCTGAGTGAGAACAAAAAAAGGGGATGATGTTGTAACCATTTGGATAACCAAATGGAAAGAAACCATGCCTTTTCCTCGTGTACGCTTTAAATATACGAGGGCAATGGATTAAATCAATTCGTGTATATTTTTACATTAGTAATGAAGCAGCTTCTAAAGCATTGTACCATTATAGTTTTGATATATTTATTTAGCATGAACGCTGGATTTGCTGGTGTTTTTTTGGCAAAAAGATTGCTACGCACTTATGCCGTATTTATTATTCAAGATAGAAGGGCCACTTGCGCAGTCATTGGCAAAAAAAGATGAAATGAAGGTAAGAATGTGAAATGAAACAATAACTTCCAGATGCAAGAAAAAATAGGTTATTCTGACGAAGAAATAGATTGGGAATAATAAATACTACAAATATCGTAATACTGAAACGGTGTAATATGTTTGCTTGTAAAGGCAATGGAGGCAATAAATAAAACCCCTCAGCAGCACAATTGTGGTATTAGAAAGGAAATATTTAGTAATTCTTATGTTATATGAGGAATTAAATGGACTTGAGAGTGCAAATTGAATTCAAGATTATTCACTCAAACACTCTTAACATTTTTCTAAGAAAAGAAGGGCTAAATGGGGTTCATTTCTGCATGTAGGGGCTGATTTTTATGACTAAAAGATTATAAGAAACAAAACGATGGGGACTCCTGCCAAGGAGAAGTAAAAGAGGCAGAGAAAAATCTGAAGATAAGAATCGCAGATGCAGCAAAAGAGGGAAAGAAAGCACCAAGAAATAGAAACGCATAGTGCAACTGTACAGGTAGTATCAACAAAAATATTACAAGAAAAAGCAAGAAATTCGAATGGGTATTTTCCAAAGCTCCATAAAAATAGAAAACACTAATAAAATTTTTTTAAAACAGGGCGATGATTCATCCTTAACTAGTAGGTCATCCGTTGGTTCTTTAACATATTTAATTTCTCCATATTGAAGGTATAGATTCCTCTTTGTAGAGTACATCATCAAGAAAGAAATGAACAAAGATGTATGAGTAAAAACTTACAAAAACAATTCAAGATCCCTAGGGTGTAAAATTTGATTTCTAAAACAATTTGGAGGTTAATATATAGTTTTATTTGTCTATACCATGCTTTTACTGTATTCACTTGAAGAGGAAACAAAAAATAGCAACATGTTTTGCTTTACCTGTATATTTCATTTAGTAAATAAAGTGTCAGTAGTTCATAATTCATTCAAAGCAGCGCAGGCCAAACCAGTATAAAAGAAGAAATAGGAGAGAAAGAGAAAAGGTACAATAGAAGAATAAAATACATGATCATAACAGGGAACACATAGCTCAAAAAATTCACATGAAGGTAAACACAACAAAGGATGCACTCTAATAACACTAAAAAACTCAAAGAAGAAATTCATCCACTAAAAAAAAAATAAAAGAGGAAACCATTCCTACTCGAAAGGAAGCATACAAAAGAAGAGTAACGCCTCATTCATCTGTTCGCTCTTCGTAATCGGAGGGCGCAGATTCGCCTGCAGGGGGTGCCTCCTCTTGGGAAGTTAATTCTTCGGTTAGTTCTGTAAAAGTGTTTGTTTCTATCGAAATAGAACTCTCTACAGCCGCAGATTCTATACCTTCACTTAAAGGAGGAGAATCACTTCCAATATGCGTTCCATCGCTTTGTAACTCTTCTATTTCGATCAATTCCACAGCTGCCACGGGTGGAGAGACCAACGTTTGAGATAAACGGGAGGAGGTAAGCAGCGATGGGTCTTCTCCTTCTGGTATAGCAGAAACAGAGGGGAAGGGAGAGATGGTGGAGGCTACCTCCGCCTCTACACGCGTGGAGGAAGTCTGTGGCACAGCAGCCACCGATGCCTCCTCCTCTTCCTTCAGAGAAGAAGCGTGTGGCTCAGTAACAAGAGGTGCCTCTCCAGTGTAAGAGGGAGAACGTGGAGAAAAATAGGTTTCTTCATCTTCTCTCGTTCCAATTGCCTCTGTATCTATAAAAGGTACCTCCGCCAACGTGGGGATCGGTGGAGCCGATGATGAAAAAGATGGAAGCACCACATTCGCCTCTCCTATTTCCCCGTCTTCAGATTCTTCCACTGAAATAAATGTTACATCACTAAGGGGGGCTTGAACAGTGCCATCAGCAAATTCAGGGGAAGAAAATTCCCCTTCTTCACCTTCCATGAGTGCATCTCCATCCTCTTCTTCTGGCATGGACTCTTCCGGTGGTTCTTCTTCTATTTCTCCTAGCTCTTCCCCTGTATCTTGCATACTTCCTTCTTCCTCTTCATTCATCGCATCTGCCATATATCCATCATCCACACCCATCTCTTGCATGTCTTCTGCCTCTGATTCTGTGATTACCTGAATATCTGAACTTTCAATAGGAGTATCCATTTCAATAGGAGACGTTTCCATTGCTATTGGAGGCAAAATTTCTGTGGACGGTTCCCCTATAAGAGGGGCGAAGGTAGAAGCGGGAGCAGGCGGTGCCATGAGAGGAGGAAGCGTGGCAATAGAGGGAGAAATAGAAAAAGTAGAAGAAAGGGTAGTCATGAAGGAAGAACCCTGCAGTATCTTTTTTTCATCAGGAGAGAAAGAATCCTCCGCAGAGGGCGATGAGGAGATCTCATGAGATGAAAGAGATGAGCCAGGGATATCCCTGTGGAGCTCCTTATCTAAGGAAAGGCACTCAGAACCTCGTTTTTCCTTTTTAATCAAACTAACAGGTGTAGTTTCTTGTAAAGAAGAAAGAGAGGGCGTGTGGAGGGGCTGTGTATCCTCTCCTTCAATACTAGAGGCTATTTGTAAAGCTTGACTCGTCGCTTCCATCGTCGCATGAGATCGTTTGGTTCGTAACGGTGCTTCACCGTCACCTATCCCCGCAGCGAATTCTCCCACTTCTATGACTGTGGGAGGCACCGGAGAAGAGGAAGACGGTGGAGGTGAGGGGGGGAGAAGAGGAGGCTGTGTGGACAAAGGGGGGGAAGACACACGCAAGGTAGGGGATGAACTTCCTTCTATGGATGAAATCCCTTCCATGGAGAGCATTCCCTGCCTTAAAGTTTCATATTCCTTCTGTAAGAGATGTATCTGCTCTTTTTGAGCCACACATGCCTCTTGTAGTGCATTCAATTCTTGCGTTTTGTTGGAATTTTCAATTTCCAACGAAAGAATCGTTTGCTGATCGGCAGAAGCGGCAGCTGTGGCCACCACCTGCGCTTGGTGTTGCTGAGCAGAAAATTCTGCATGGCGGCCAGCGCTACGAATGGCTGCCTCAGCTGTCCACGTGCTGAGCGCCGTTAGTTGGCCCAAACGAGCAATGCTTTGGCAGAGGCGAGCACTCAAAGGCGGAGGCGATTTCTCCTCAGAAGGAGGCGGCGGTGACGGTGGGGCCATCTGTTGGCGGAGTTTTTGATTAGCTTCCTGTAAGATTTTCTTGGCCTCCTGTTCTTTCTGTAACTCTGAACGAAGACCACTTATTGAGGCAGCTGTGCGTTTATAACTCACTACTTCTCTCTGTAATTTGGCGATGTCTGCTGAAAATTCTGTCATTTGTTTTGTATGCGACATCTCCGTCTCAGTAGCGGACGTACGAAGGGCCATACACTGTTCAGACTCCTTCTTCCATTTCTCTTCCCACTGCATAGCTGATTTGACCGCAGACTCTGTCTTGGCCAGAAGTTCCTATAAAAAGAAGGGGAGAGGAAAGAAGGGGAAAGATGTAAGGCATGGCAGTGAAGAGTGCTGGAGTGAAGGAAAGCAGTACGGTGTGTTTTGGAGAGAAGAGGGAGGAGGGAGAGAGGGAGAGGG